>JARFOC010036711.1:0-25927 GCA_031763485.1 Osmoderma eremita
TATTTTATTATTTCACACATAAGTAATATTAATTCAAACCGAAATTATTTAAAGCATTGTTTTTTCCAACAATCCTCTTTTTTTATTTTTTTGCCTAAACAAACATCAATCCACTCACCAATCACCTCTTTCCAATAATTCGCGCCCAACTACGTCTGCAATTCATTTATTTATGATTCGGTGAATAATCCTGTTTGTAATAGCATAACTTTTATTTCAAACGGTCATTAAGAATTTGAGAAATTCTTCGAATGGGTGTAATATTAGGGATGCACCCATCTTTCAAGCAAATGCGAAGTTTAGTCAGAAATTTTCCTAACCCTTCAAATACACATGCAAATTCATTATCAAGGTCTTTTACACTAGTTAAAGATTTTTTTCTAGACATCTCTATCTCATTACTAACACTGTCAATCCTTTTTACAAGGTTTAATTTAATACAGTCCTGTAAACTAAGTAGAGTAGTACTGGTTTGGTGCGTTTACTATTACAAATAATATTTTAACACTAACATTGTTAGATTTGCAAGTTAAAACCACCATATGATATCAATGATATGTCTGCTTTTCGAATATCGGCTGTAGACTGATGTGATTCTTGGATATGCAATAGTATAATGCTCACTTGCGCCCCAGTATCGAGTTTAAAATACATAGATTTATTGTTCACGATTACCTGCTTTTCCCAATGTCTTTCTATCATATTCACACTGTTCTGTGCAGACTTCATTTTCTTTGACACACTATCTATAAAAAACTCATTTTCTGCACTCGCAAAACTCTCACTGGATTCACTGTCTTCTTGTTGCTTCTTAATTTCATGTACCCTCCTTTTCTTGTCTCGTTGGTATCTCTATTGTTCCTCCAGATTCCTTTCTTCCTTCTGCTTCTGCACCGTCTTGCATACACTGGCAAAGTGGTTTCTTCCTTGACACTCAGCACAGGTTTCTCTGTACGCAGAACATCTGTCTTCTCGTTGCTTATAGCCACAGTAAGGACACATCTTCTCAGATACTTTTACTGCGTTAACTGCCGCCTTATTTTGCAACACTTTTGACTGGTTTCTGCTAGCTTCAACGGCCCTACAAAATTCAAGCGCTTTTTGCAATGTCAAGGTTGTCTCTCAATAGCCTCTCTTGTGTTGACTTGTCACACACACCCATGACTATTATATCTCGTATCATGTCATCTGGTTGCTGATACTCGGTTGTTTTAATCGCTTTCTTCAGCTCATTTATAAAACTGTCGAAAGACTGACCTTCTTGTTGTATAATACTGCTGAACCTTAAACCTTTCAAAGGTCACATTCTTCCTGAGGGTACAATAATCTTTGTATTTTTCTATAACAGCTGCTAACGTTTTATCAGTAGGGGTGAATACGAATGTATTACAGAGCTTTAGCGCTTCATCACCAATGAAATTCAACAACACTGCTATCTTTTTATCCTCATCGGCTTTATTTAATCCAGTCGCCGTTACAAACACGTTAAACTTCTGCTCAAACCGACGCCAATTTTCGGCAATATTGCCGTCAAGAACAAGGGGCTCTAGAGGTCTGAATACGTTTTCCATTTTCTCTTACAGATTCACACCTGACACCATGTATTATTTTGTCGTTGGGAGCAATAACACTAATAGTTTTTGTACACAAGATATTTATTATAACCTCTCACCCATAACATCTATCGTCTACTACTGTCTATGTGTTTATGTCTCTAATATAGATAAAACTACTGTAGCATACAATACGTCTCCTAACAGGACACTGTGCACTGAAAGGACACCTACAGAAAATTGGGGCAGACATTGAGGACCCAAGCTGCAGAAGGTGTGAAGGGGCAATAGAGATTGCATATCACATATTATGTGAATGCAAGATTCTGCTAGGGTTAGCAGAATCTTTGAGAAACAGAAAATGAACCCAGAGGACTATATAGACCAACCGGCCAAGGGCCTTTACAGACTGGCACAGGGCACAACGATTTGGAAATTGGTGGTATATTATAATTTAGGTTAGTTATTCATAATCTTTATTTGGGAAACCAAAAATGAACTCAGAGGACAATATAGATCAACCAGCCAAGGACCTGTACAGACTGGCACACGGCACAATGATTTGGAAATTGGTGGTATATTATAATTTAGGTTAGTTATTCATTATCTTTATTTGGGACACCAAAAATGAACTCAGAGGACAATATAGATCAACCGGCCAAGGACCTGTACAGACTGGCACACGGCACAATGATTTGGAAATTGGTGGTATGGGCGGTATTGGTACAAAAATGGGGGACAAATACAAAAGGCCAAGGAGCTGAAGTGTTTCCGTTGACTTACGTCAGACGACTCCTATAAGGAAAAAAGGACAAGATAACGCAATAGTAGCACTTAACAACACTAATAATTGAAATTATATTGAATAAATACGTGCATGCGAAGCAGTCCAACTTTTGCCGACTTATTCCAAAAACTATCAAACCACCGATGCTGATGTAACAAGCTCGTGATGTAGCCACCTCCGGATTTGTTATTTCGTTGGTAACAATTTGCCGCGCATTCAACATCAATATTGTTTTTTATTTAGAAATAATTTTAACCTATAGCGAAACTAGTTATAAATGACTTATTACTAATGCTACTTTAAATTATTTCATTTTAGGCAATTAGATAAATAATTTTGTTTATTTGCGTACGTGTGATTTGCTTTGTTAAAAATAATTTGATATTTTTTTATAAGCAATTGATCATATCTTTATCCCATTTACATCACAACGTGCGCATGTGGTTACCTATTGTAATATTTGTACCATGTGCCTTGTATTTGTACGAGGTGTTCTGAACACAAATACATATATTGGACGTTCAGATAGAACTCAACACCACGTGACTAGTGTAATGATGGTTGCATATGTCAAGATAAGTTGGTAGAACGTAAGTACTACCATTTCTCACTAAAAATGTTTACATATGTAGAACAAATGCAAACGACGTGCTATTGACGGACTAGTTTTGTTAAAAAATAATAATTAATAATTTAAATAATAATTTCCCCAAAAATAATGTTAAAACATACGATCACTAAATTAATTTTAGGCATATTTGAAATATGGTTGTGATTTTGGCGCTAACTACTACCAATTTGTAGTACGGGTACTTAAAAGAGGTCACGTGGGGTTGAGTTCTATCTGAGTCTGTAGAAACTTACGTTGCAAAAGTTCCAAATTGTAACAGACATACCATAAAAGTCTTCATCAAATACGGATATTGAAATAGTGGCACCGTTTGGTGGACTATAGTCGTTAAAATTCCTGTTTTCTTATACCTCTCATCCCCTCCCTTTTCGTCCCAAATTAGACTGGATACTGGAAAAGTAGCTGGATCCTTTCCCGTATTCCAGACATACATGTTTTTCATCGTTTTCAAAGCCTCGTCGTATTTTTCCAAAGACAAAAGAAATTTTGGGCTCTCAGGTAAAATGTATAAGCCAACTGCAAATAATAGACTTGGCGACCCAAAACACATCATAAGCAATCTCCACGGTTTAAATTCGCCTAAGTACCAGTTTACTTTAAAATCCAATGGTAAAATGACCCAAGATAATGCCGGAAGCATCACATTCCCCAGGGCGACAAAAGTAGCTATCCAAGATACTACTTTGGGGCGGTAATATGAATTGTGGAACTCGCCAACGTAAGCGTAAACCACAGCAGAAGCCCCGCCGATACTAAAAAAGAATTAAATGTTGATATTCGATATGTAAAATTAAGAAATTTTCGTTTTACAAGAATCCGTTTAAATATCTGGTAAGTATGAGTAACCAAGCATTGGGGGCTATACCCGAGAACAAACTGGTGGCGAATCCGGAAACCATACTGATAAGTAATATGACTTTCCTTCCTCTAGTGTCCGCCAAAAATCCCCAGAGATGGGAACTTGATACCACGCCCAAAAAACTGATCGAAGCTAAAAGACCTTTGGATGTTAAGTCTAATTCTAAATCACATACTGCGGCCGGTATTACAAACATCATCCCCATAGTTTCCATTATTACAGCCATCACACAGCCGCCCCCGATTAGGAGAACGTAGATATTGAATTTTCCAAATCCTAAAAATAATTATTATGTTCAAAATTGTCTGTATAAGAAGGAAGGATTTTTTTGAGTCTTTCTTTTTTATCAAAATTTATAATAGCTACAGTTGGCACAGCGAGCCAGAAGCGCGTTCTTCGAAGAGTGGCAAGGGATTTCGTAGGTAATAAATGTAAATAAACACTTACCCGTTTAAGCAGCGTTTTTAGTGTGCAGATGCTCAAAGTGTATAAGATCGACAGTAGCGAAGATAGTAGTGCTTCGAACGGCGTGGTGCTGTCTTTCTAACCGCACGGGCGATATACGAAGTCGCACGAAGCACTACTATCTCGCTGCTGCCCACCCAAGAAGTCATTAGCAGCCGTCGCTGCATGTAACCGTGTTCGTGTAACGTTTTAAACGCCGCCGAACTATTTACAATAGTATCCCCGTTGTCTAGTTTTTTTAGGGCGAGTACATTTCAACCGCTTGTAACATTCCAATTTATATGTATTCGATGTTTGCATTCTTCACGCATACAGCTGCTCGAATTACCCTGCCGCCGAAAATCTATAGTTCGATTTTGGCATTAAGGCTAGGCATTGGTTGACTAATCACGTGAAAACACCCCGACGAATGGTATCAACGCTTAAGCGTACGCGTCCATCGAGATCGATGATTGATTGGCTAAGGGTGTCCAACTTCCGCAATAGGGCTTCCTGTTAAGACCACCATCGTAAGAGGAGACACGCTTGTATACGTGCTCCGAAGTGTAGGCAAAAGTCCAAGTGAATGTGTTGTTAGAAAGCTAGTAAAGTTTGCCATGTGCATTACCCTGTAACTCTGGAAGTCTGAGGAGACTGAGTTACAAGTTTCCGGGAGTATTTCTAGGATTTTCTATTGCTGCTTTCCACGAGCGATTCTGTAATCGAAGGCATCATGTGCCGCTGTCGAAGCACACGGGTTTACTGTTCTAGCCTGCTCCCTCACGAGGAAGTGGCACCCCTGGCTGCAGAAAGATAAGTCCGCCATTTAGTTATCTTACGAGTACCCCGCATATATCTCGAGATCAGCGTCCATATTTGTGACGTCACAACCACGCTACATACACCGGGTGGAAATCAAATATAGACTTAACCGGTTAGCGACAAATTTAACCCCATTGCAATTAATTAACGGCACGAAATTTAGTTTTAAACCTGTTACAATGGTATAGTTTAACATGGGTAAATTCAAGGTCAATTTCAATTAAACTTTTCAATTAACAGTTATTACAAATGGTTACATACTTCACAGCTTCACAAGCCGCATTGTATCTTCCGTAGCGTTGACTATAGCAATATTCTGGGAACGGTCGGCTTGTGTTGACCGACGGAAGGTTTCCACGGGCCATCAAAATCGGGGCTACGGGTCTCTGGTCCAAGTGACGTCGAGCGGTGGTCCTAATGGCAAGACGCACGTCCGTGTGATCGGTTATCGAAACTCTGGTCATGGCGTGGTAAATATGAGTCGAGTTTTGATTCGCGAATTCTATAAAATCGATCTAAAATAGACGCGATTGATTGTGTATTAAATGAGTTGGGCGCCACCGGATTACTTAATCCCGAAGAAGTGTTGTTAGCTACAGACTTCCTTTTGTTTACCGTGTTTGGTGGGTTCGCGATAAAACATGCCTAACATCAAGTAATCATTTATAATGTAATTGGTAAGCAAAGGTTGAGGAATCTGGTAACTAAATGAAGTAAAACAACAGAAGTGTCCAATAAAAAGTATATTTCTTTTAAAAAAAAGTTATGAATTTAAAAATTGAAATAGATAATGAATAATAAACGGTATGAACGAATAGTGTATGCGCGTTAAGTTAAACGCGGTTGCGACAGTACGAGTTGGCTCACCTCTGATGTTGATGTTATGACAAAATTAGAATGAAAATAATTTGGAACGATACGATGAGTACGTAAGTCTTGGATGGGCGACTTAGGGGTTCCTGAGTTGAAGAATGGGCTTCGAAGCAGTGAAGGTAACACCTAACACGTACCACATGGTACTTATAACAAAAAAAAACACTGTCTTGTCGTGATCGGACTTAGACGAACGATTTGTTCCGTCTCGAAGGGACAGAGAGGTGAGTTCCAGGTCTTGTTTGGACAGATGAAGACGAGATGTTGTCTTGTCGCGGGCGGACAAAGACAAAAATTGGGTGTCCTGAGCGGACGGAGAGGAACTCCGTCAATGTCCTGATCGGTGGAGAACAAACCGCTGCTTCGTCCTGATCGGACGAAGTTACTTGTTGTATCGCGAGTGGCCGAAACGTACTCCCGAGAGGAACTCCATAAAGGAACTGAACTTGCTTTGGGAATTTCTTCCGAAGAAGAGTTGCAAAATTACCTGGACTGGCGAAGAGTTCAACCAATCACAGGCTGACATATATTTATTCAAAGATATTATAGGAAAACAAAGCTTTACTGTGTTTGAATGACGGCTAATTACGTATTCAGTCGTTCAGAGAATTTGCAATTTAATAGGTATTAAAATGATATCTGACAACACTATATTTAATAACACAGAGATTAAATATAATTTAGAATCCGAATAATTAAAATGCATACCTTCTGTATACAGGGAACAACGAAGGTTTTTTTTTGTTACTAGGGGCAGTTAAAGTGATGACGTATTCGTACTGTCGGCATTTTCGATAATAAATGTAAATCGCTTTATTGCTTATTTCAAGGAAAAATGTATGAATGGACCGCAGATGTTGACTAAAATCTAAAGGAAAACAGTTCTTAAACTTATTCCAAATAAATTAAAACATCATAAAATATTTTAGAAGAAAAGAATTGTTTTCTGTTACGCGATAAACGTAACACAGTTTTGCATAAGTGAATTCAATGTCAATTTTAATTAATCATTTGTGTTATCGTCACGTATATCTTAGGGGCCTGTAATTAGTTAGTTTTAGAGAGGGGGGGGGGAGAGAAGCGGAGAAAGCTATATATAAAGAAAACACGAGTTGTCAAGCTGCGTCCAATCTAAGGAGGCGAGACGTCATTTTTGACATTATGTCAGATTAAATGAAACCCCGAAACGAGAAAGAAATTGTTAATCGGGAAAAGTTAGAAGTCAAGCAGTTGATCGTGAGTCGAGGGGATAAAGAGTGCGAAGTCCAGGAAGTATTCAACTTGTACTTCTAGGAAGCAATCAAGGCGGGTTGGCTGTATCCAACCCCAACTCCCGGTCTAATTTGGTTGAAGTGGCGGATCAGCGGTTTGGAACCCGAAAATCAAGAGCTAAGTCCATACACACTATTGCATTTATGAATAAACGTGTAGTTATCCAAACATTCTCTTATATGTTACATAGTTTACTTCACTGCAGAACTGCACAACTTGAGAAGCTGAGGAGCTAAGTAGAGGAAGAGTACTAATATCATTTTAATTCAGTAAGCATTATCCAAGCTAATAGAAATTAAATTAATTTCTATTTTGATTAAATGACAGGGTCATAGTTAAACTTAGTAGTAATAGTACCGTTACAACTTCTTCAAAGCACGCGCTACTGGCTGTACGCCCGCAGTGTCAACTTTATTAATAGCAGCTCTCCAATTTATTTTGACGTAAAACGCTTTGTTTGAGAGATATTTTTTAAATGCTTACTTTTGTTTTAAGATTTTTCTAACGCAAGAAAGTAAAACTAAACTATATATTTTTAGAATTTAATTGAACCAAAATTAATGAATAAATTATTCATAACTATTAATTTAATTAATTGAAATTTAGTCCTGACTTACCCGTTAGAGAAATAGCATCTTCGAAATTCCTAGGGGACTTTTCGAAACAATTGGCCATTATAGCAGTAATGGGAATTTTCATCGCACACCATGGGATGGATGCAAGTCGGTTATGACTCCAAATAGAAATTGCGTTTCGGTGTGTATAATATATTGTTTTAAGCAATGCTGTATAATATATTTATGACCGCGTGTTTATGGAACGTTAACGGAAATAATTAAATATTTACTCTAACGCAAAAGGTTTTTTCTTTAGTGGAAAATAATATAAGTATCAATTTGTAGCTTAATAAATTTAACGTTTTTTCTTTGTTCGAGAGATAATTATACATAGTTATAGGAAGAAATGCATGTCTATGTATTTTTACTATCATTATTTTGAATTAATTATAGTTGTAAGAATAATATGGAAATTAAATTGTTGGAAACTTTTTGATTTTTGTAGCTAGCTTAGGTTGGGTTATATTTCCACTGTTTTTGTGGGATGCGTTGAAAAAGTGAAAATGGGGTACTTCTCCATTATAAAATAGAAAACAGTAAAAAAACGCAAATGATAAAGTATATAATAAACAAAGTTTTAATGGAATACATGTGCGATAAAGTAATAAAATTTTATTTAAGCTATCTCGGAATGGAATATATTTAATTTTTCCTGCTTAAAATATAGCATGTAAGAATTTATTAGTTATTAAAACTAGTTTCATTAAAATTGATGTATTGATATATTTGTTGATATTGTCCAAAGATTTAGTTAACGGTGCTTAAAGATACAGGGTGTAATGGAACGGTACAATTTAAAATATTTTTGATTAAATAGAATAGAAAGCTTAATGTCGGTGCAGTTTTGGAAAGGTTTAACTTGATGTGATTAAATTATCCGTTACATATTGTAAAAAGTAGTTGTGTGGACTGGACGAAAAGCGATAGAAGAGAAGCGAGGAAGCCTATAGTGACACGAGCTGTCAGGTGAGACGTCACTTTTGATATTACGTCAGTTTGACAATACGTCAAAATAAATTAAATTAAGAGTCAGGTGATATTACTGACTGGGATAATTCGCAACAGACGATATGTCAATTTTGACATTAGGGAAAAATAAATGAGAAATAAAAGTCAGTCAAGGGACAATTCTTGATCTGGCTGGGGGTGCTACTGGGTTTAGAGAGTCAATGACATTAATTAACTCAACTGGTTGCGTTACTTAAGTAAAAGTCGTTATCGGCCCCGTAACCCTGTAAGAAGTTATTAATCCAGAGATATCCGTTCGCGAGTCGGACCAATAAAGAGAGCGAAGACCAGTATACGAAGAAGGCAGATTAGCTGTATTAAACCCCAACTCCCCGTCGATTCTGGTAGCCACGGTGAATTAGAAGATTGGAATCCGGAGAGCTAACTCCACAAACTCCCACATTACTCATTATCCCATTACGTATTTTTTTAAATTTATTTTCATATTAACAGTCAAAAGGGAGCCCAAATCTATATTTTATCCATTGTATAATTTTGTTATCACATTTACCATATGGTATATAAATTATTTTTACCAGAACTGCACGACTTGAGAAGTATAAATAGAGTACTTATGTTAGACAAACCATTTTCTAAATTTAAGTTTATTGTAAGAGTACCGTTACAACGGTGACGCATTCGTGTGGCAAAGCTAGATATATCCGTTATTGTATAAATATGAAAAAAAGTTATTTACGAAAATTGTAAGCAGTTTTAAACTTAACATTTCAAAATTATTTTCATATACGCAGGGTGTTTTATATTACCAGGGTGGATCAAATATACGTTTTCTTAATTGGAACACCCTGTGTATTATTTCGGATTTAGATTAAACTTACGTCTCATACTTCCAATGTACAATTTGATTGAGTTACACTGGGTGTTTCAGAAGTTATGGTCAATTTTATATGTCAGCCTTGTATACTGAATTTTTTTACGAGCATAGCACTTTTGATTTTGGCTCAGTTTTATAGCAAAGTGACATTTTTTCAAAATTATCAAAATTGATTATAGGGCGAGTCAAAACTGAAAGACATTAATTTTTCAATTATTTTAAATAGATCACCCTGCATTTTATATTATAAAAAGAAAGATTAGTTTAGGTACTTTCATTTTTATTAAGCACTTTATACCTAAACTCATTAATTTCTTAGATATTTTGAAGTCTCTTTAAAAAGTGAGACTTTTTGAAATTATATAGCAAGTTAGTCGTGGAAAAATGACAGTTTCATGTTTAATACAACTACAAAATACAAAGATTTACAATTTGCACTGATGATTATTATTATTAATTATTATTAATTAACCCAATTGTTTATAATAAATTCTATAATAAATGTTCGAAATATCCACCTGAACTATTAATAGAACATTTCAGCCGTTGTCTAAGTGAGATCGGCTTACATTTCTTAACATTTCTAAATTAATACTCAAGAATGCTTCTCTTATTATGTTTTTTATATCACCTTGTGTAGTTGGCGGTGTTTGATATACAAATTTCTTTTACATATGTCCACATGAAGAAGTCATTTTTAGTGAACTCCGGTAATCGAGCTAGTCGCTGAATTGGTTCCCATCTCCTTATCCATCTTTCAGGGACATGGGAGTTTAGATGATCGTGTATTTACCTAGTGTACGGTAACGAAGGTCTATTATGCGGATACCACATTCTTTGACGAACGTTTAGGGGAACATTTTCCAATAACAACTGTAAATGATTTTCTAAAAAGTAAAAATAAACTTCACCATTCACTCGCCCTTGCAAAAAATATGAACCAATTACATAATCTCTTACCTAGCAATTAGGACTTAAAACTGTCTTACTGTTTTTCCACGATTAACTCGTTATATTATAATTTCGAAAGTCACACTTTTATAAAAAGATTTTAAAATATCTCAGAAATTAATGACTTTAGGTAGAGAGAATGCTTAATAAAAATGAAAGTACCTAAACTAATCTTTCTCTTTATGATATAAAATACGGGGTGATCCATCTAAAATAATAGAATAATTAATGTATTTCAATTTTGACTCGCCCTGTAATCAGTTTTGACAATTTTGAAAAAATGACACTTTGCTATAAAACTGGGCCACTATCAAAAATTTATGCTTGTAAAAGAAAATTCAGACTGTGTCGCTTGCAGTATGCAAGAACTTGAACTCACGGTGATTTTCATATAAAATTGACTATAACTTCTGAAACACGCTGCATAATTCAATGAAATTGTACATTGGAAGTGTGAGACATGAGCTAAATCTAAATCTGAAATAATATATAGAGGTGTTCCATTTAAGAAAACGTATGTTTGATTCACCCTGGTGATATGAAACATCCTGTATATATGAAAATAATTTTAAAGTGTTAAGTTTAAGACTGCCTACAATTTTCGTAAATAACTTTTGTTTTTGATATCTGATATGATAACGGATATATCAAGCTTTGCCACATTAATGCGTCACTCTGTATATAGTTCATTCGCACTAAGAATATGGCGTTGGAAAAGATAGGAGATAATATTTCGGTACATGATTGGCTAAAACTTATGACAGATTTACGCAGGAAAAGAGATTTTAAGATCTATAAAAAGATAATCCAAAGGGTTTATACACATAGTCAATAACATTTTCCATAAATGATAATTATAAAGATGTCATCATGTTTTATATTTCAAATTTCAGTAGCCTGCAGACACCTTAAAGTAATTTTTGTCCATATACTTTGTTAAATTTATTTTTATTTTAATTTTTCTATCTTGCGACATATGTATATGTATGATAAAATCTAATCGATTATACAAACTTCTTATTAAATAATAATAATAAAAGCTAACAGAAGACTCTTTTTAATACAAATACGGAAAATTTTGCTAGAGAATTCGTGAGACCTTGCAGCTAATGATAACAGAGAATGGTATAGTAGGAGTAGAAATAAAATAAATTACACAATAACTTACAAGTTATGTAAATATAAATAGTTATCGATTCGCGTTCGGAAATGATGAATCACAATAAAAACAGTTGTTAAATATTTATTTTGAGAATTAATATCATACGATATGGAAATTGTGTGTTATATTGGGGAATATTTACACTTCTACAGTTGGTTTCAAGTTTCCAAACGAGTGCAGCACCTTATGGTAAATATTCATCTCATTTCATGACTCATACTGCAGTCTATGTCTCGCTGATTCTGTATACTAGTTTTGAAGCTCTCAAACGTCAAATAAAATAAAATATGGAGTATATAATGGTATTATCCTGGCAATTGTACAAAGCTTTTTGTTAACTTAAATTCACATCAATTTAAATTGTAATGCGCTCTGATTGGCTCATTGAATATACGTATCAAAATTAAGTGCGGGCTCTGATTGGCTCGTTGAATTTATTAAATTAAAACTTTTCCCATTTCCGCACGTTTGTTTTTCTTCGAGAACATTTGAGAAATGGAATTTACTCGAAGGAGATTATATAAGTTAGCGAATTATTGTACGAATAGTTGTGTTAATTTGAATTAAGGCTTAATTAATAAAATGAATTAACGTAGAAAGTGAGTGTTTTTTTAATTATAGCGAACCCAAGGTTACGCCCGTAAATTAAATTCCTGGCATTTGGAGTCAGAAGTGGGAATTTGTGGTTCGGTAGAATACTGTAGAAAGGAAAACGTGCCCGAAAGTGAATTTATACCCAGATTTGACATTACAATACAGGAAACGATCCATTTAAGAAAAATCCTAGAAAGTTCTGGAAGCTAAAAAAATGACTTCACTGTTTGATGTGTTATTGAAGAAAGAATAGCGACGTATCGAGAATATGCAGAGTATTTTTAAAAAAGTATCCCGAAATTTCGAATTTATTATTGAGAAAAGAAGCTATCTAGACTGTTACACTCACCGTGTAACAGAAAACAATTCTTTTCTTTTAAAATATTATTTTATGATGTTTCGTAACTATTCATTTTGGATAAGTTTGAGAATTGTTTTCCGGTAGATTTTAGCCAACATCTGCCGTGCATTCATAAAATTTTTCCTTGAACTAAGCAATAAACCGATTTACATTTATTATTGAAAATGCGGACAGTACGAATACACCATTACTTTACCTGCACCTAGTAACAAACATCCTCGATCAGGTAGACAAACAAAACCCTCTTTGTTCGGGCATACATAAGATATGCATTTTAATTATTCGAATTTTAAATTATATTTAATCTCTCTCTTATTAAATATAGTGTTGTCAGATATCATTTTAATCCGTATTACATTGCAATTTCCCTGCACGAATTAATACGTAATTGACCCGTGATTCAATACAGCAAAGCTTTGTTTTCACATAACATTTTTAAATGAATATTTGTCGGCCTCTGATTGGTTGAACCCTTCGCCAGTCCAGGTATTTTGCAAGTCTTGTTCGGGAGAAAATTCCCAAAGCAAGGATAGTTCCCTTCTGGGGTTCCTTTTCGACAGTTCATTTCTCAAGTTCGTTTCGGCCACTCGCGACAACAAGTGACTTCGCCTAATCGGAGTGCGACAGCGGTTTTTCTCCATCGATCAGGACATCAACTGAGTTTCTCTCCGTCCGCACCACGACACCCAATGTTCGTCTCTGTCCCTCCCGCAACAAGACAACATCTCGTCTTCATCTGTCCAGATAAGACCCCGGATCTCACCTCTCCGTCCCTTCGAGACGGAAAAAAAAAACCGTTCGTCTAGGTCCGATCACGGCAGAGCAGTGTTGTTGTTGTTTTTTATAAGTGCCATGTGCTACGTGTTAGGTGTTGCCTTCACAGCTTCGAAGCCGATTCTTCAAGTTAGGAACCCGTAAGTCGCCCACGTACTCACACATGGTCAATTAGCTAAGTATTTCAAATCGTATCGTTCTAAATTCTTTTATTTTAACTTTATCACAACATCAACATCAGAGGTGACCCAATTCGTACTGCCGCAACCGCGATTTACTGAGCGCGCATACCCTATTCGTTCATACCCTTTATTAATGCTTTATTAAAATTTTTAAATTCATAACGTTTTTGTTGCTTTTTTTTTAACAAATATACTTCTTTTAAGGACACTTCTGTTGTTTTACTGTATTTAGTTACCAGATTCCTCAACCTTTGTTTACAAATTACATTATAAATGATTACTTGATGTTTGGCTATATAACCCTCATTGGAAGAAATATTTATCAACAAAGTTGATTCTAGGTTGGGAGGGTCGCTCTCCGGTTATAAAATGGATTAACTATTTTGTGTACAGCAGCCCTAAAACTTTTTTATACCTGCCTAGTTAGTAATATAATAGGTAAACGATAACGTATGAATTATCCGCAATCTATAAATCAGACTTTACTGTTTTCGTACATATGTTTTTAAACACTATTTTGTCATATAATGTGTATTGCATAGGCCCAACTGTAAATGTGAACATTAATTACTCTTAACAGTGTAAGAAACAATAATGAATTGTACCCATTTATAATATACACAGTTTGAAATTTCACATCTGCTAATAGCAGCGAAACCTATGTATAAAAAAACCGTCGTAATTGCCAATGGAATATATGTAAGTGGTGGCGCTTCGCCTTCGACCTTCGCTAGATGCTTACACAAGCTAGTGGACAGCGCTGACCACAGATCGCAGTAACCTGGCATGTGTACATTTACGGCGATTAAGCGTCGAGAGCGCACTACCGACTGCGGTATTCTTAATACATGCCGGTATCACGGAACGGGCAATCCCTAGGATTTGGCAACATTCTAGCAGTAATACATTGAAATTGGGATTCAAAATGAAAATTTTCTATACCTGTTTATTTATTAATACTGGTTTCCTGACATCTTATGTAATTTAGAGCAATATTTTGTTTATATTCATTTATACACGTATGCTCAGCTATCACCGGGGTGGGAGATATATTGCACGTAGCGCGATATGGCATACTTGCATTTATCCCAGCTGGCAAGCAAAGCACGGTCGATCTATTTGCCGTAGAGTACGTGGATTGTCTTATTTCTTCGCATTCGACGATTGCAGGGATCGTTAAAACGTTTAGGAAATTTGGCTGTGTGGTCGGGAATTGCCGTAAATGCCAATAAATAAACCAACAGCTTCAAATCCCTCTAATACCTCCCGAACGGGAGGAGGGAAAGCGTGAAGTGGGTTTGTTCGTGGGTTGATATGGGCGAACCTTCCTCTAGCCGGCAAATTGCAGACGAAATCGGTGTCAGTAGAAGTACAGTGGAACGTATTCTGAAATGCGACAAATACAAGTTATAAAGTTCAAAAGTGCGAGGAGAACAATTTTGTAAGAATGGGAAGGGCTAACGAAAACGAGTATTTTATATATATATTCTGTTTTTCGACTGGTCCTCTCTTCCACGTCATGGTAAGCATAATCCCTAAGTCGTGCGATATTGGTCGCGAGAAAATCAACATCTGGTCCGTAATGTAAGAACTCAGTATCTCGAAAAAGTTAACGTTTGGGCGGGTTTCTTGGGTGATAACATTATAGGACCATTTGTTATCGACGGCAATTTAAAGGAAATGAAATAATTTGATTTGCTGCGAACGCAAATTATTCCCGCTAGCCACCAACTTAACCCCGATTTTGATGCAATTTGGTTTATGCAAGACGGTTGTCCGCGCAGAACACCAGATTAGTAATGGAGTTTTTAGAAACCACCTTTCCTTGTTGTGTTATTGTCGGGAAGGGTACGTTAAAATGGCCGCCTCTATCACCCGACCTCAATCCCTGCGATTCCTTTTATGTGGGGTTATGTCAAACAAAACCTTTACAATTTTACAACAATAGGGAGCTTGCAACAATTGCAAGTAGAACTGTTAAGAATTTTTGCGACAAACCCCTAGAAATTTCACCATAAAGTAACATTGTTAGAATTTCAATTTATTTTGTATAGTTGTGGAGGTTATTTTTCCGTTAATTAATTTAATAAGAATCGTTCATTATTTTCCTACTTAGAATTACTTTCTCGTTCTCCTGCATCGCATAACAACTACAAAATGAATATAAGAAACTGTACTTTTTACGGTCATCAGAGAAATTACGCCGTATTACGTGATTGAGTGAGTATGCGTGCGCACCCTTGCTCGATTTATGATACACTGCGACTGGATGTCTCTCGTTGTCAGTGAGACTCAAATGCGCCGTTACCATTTACAAAGTAATCCCCCGTTCCGATGTTGACGTACGTGTATGTCTTATATCATGTCGTCTTGTGAGTGCGAGAAGATATGTACAATCTTTTAATGCAACACCTACACACAAATGTATATAAATATTTTATCAGAGCAGAATAGTTGCAATTCATGCGTATATCAGTTTATTTATATACATGCGTATGTATATAAATATCATACCAAAGTTGAATAGTTGTAATTCATTTGTATATCAGTTTATTATGCTGGTGGTATTGTTCTTATCATAAATTCGTACTTATGTATATGTTTATGGATTAAGAATGATTACAGCATCTATTTTTAAAATACTATACCGCGTGCTATAATTTATTCATAATAAAACCTTAAGTTATGATAGTTATTGTAATATGATAATATATTTACTAACAAAGTACAATAATTGTAGATGTAATCAAAAATAACAGGAGCCACGAACTGAAAATGAGAATTTTTCACCAGTTCGTAAAACTTTAATTAAGAAAACCTCCTCTTGTGTGAAGATTATAGATGTTTTGTTATAGACCCATGTTTCTTGTGTTGGTGTATCCTTTATTGTGTTCTTTGGATTTTCTTTCCGTTTTAGATGTTGAAATTTGTTGTTCAGTCGTTCTTTCTTACTTTCAATTTTGTTTTGTACTATCTGATATAATTTATATTCGAATTCATTCCATTCGAGTTCGGTGTGTGTTCGGGATAGTTTTACGAACTAGTGAAAAAATCTCATTTAGGAATTGTAGATGAGTTTTTATAAATATCCCATTTAATTTTTGAAATAGGTATTTATAACGTTTGAAACATGCATGTATTACTTTTGCGGAAAAAAAATAATCCTAAATTAATGAGAAATTCTTACCTTAATTTTATTAATTGCCGAAAATAAAGTCCATGCGACGGTTTCTGTAATTTTGTCGATAGCTTTAGAATTGAAGTTTCTCGTATCATTTAGAACCAATTCTCTAAAAATTGCAGGATTGTTGGTGTATCAGACACGAGATGCTCACGAAGCGCCAGTTCAAATTTTCCACAATATTTTATATACTTAATTAATCAATAATTTTTAACAAAATATATCATTTTCCTTTACACCTTCATTATTTCATTTCTGAATTGATTGTCATAAGTGCTATCTACCTAGAATGGTCACCCTTAAACAACAATCATTGTAAAACAAAGTAATCTATTTGTTTTTCCCCAACCACATATCCACGAAACATTTTCATAAATTGTCATTGTCTTTTATAAGAACCGTTTTTGATTTGTCCATTTTGATTTAATATTATTGTTTGCGTAGGCCGTCTCAGTTATTTAATTTTGTCTTCAAAACTCCGTCTTGAAAAATGGATTTCTAAAAGCTCCTCTGCCGAATTCGTATTGAATTTGCACAATACAACAGAGTGCCGTTTACAAAAACGATACATGCTCATCGTGCGTCGATGCACAACTAAACGGTGCTACGATGCATGCAAACGCGTTCGCCGTATAGCAAGCGGGTGTTGGGATGTTCGCGGCACGTGGTTCGGCAAATTCAACAGGGCTAAAGTGATTTCCACCAGGAGACATTATATAAATTTTATTTTATTATTTTATCTAGTAACGTAATTTTTGAAATTACTTTTTATTTTAGATTACTAGATTACTACCCAGATTAGGGTTAGTTTGTTGGACGCCCGTATTATATTCAGAATAGTTTTACCGCTCCAGATCAGTTTAGAGTGGCATTTGTGCGCCTCCAATGCTTTCAATAGAGCCTGTTTGTTACTGAACATTTTTATTGATTTGTGCTTGAGGTTTTTGTTCAAAATCTCTATTGCGCACATCTCAATGGCGTAGATTTCGGCCTGGAAAATTGTTGCATATTGCCCGAGGTTGTAGTATTTTCCGACTCTCGGGTTACTGCAAAATATTCCTGCGCCGACGCCCTGCTGTGTTTTCGACCCATCAGTTTGGTTTCGTTACATCTCTGCTTGGATAGGAGGTAGTGAAGAATGTATCGATCATGTGACGTGCGCACATCAGGTCAGTTGGCATTCCCAGCATGCCGTTGGAAATAACCGTATCTAGCAGCCTGTTTGCCAAGAACACATGAGTGCGTGGCGATTGATTCGCTATATGCCAAGGGCGAAATGTAGTTAATCTGGCCTCCCTCTGCAAAACAATATGTAGAGGCGGGAGTTCTAGAAGAACTTCTAATGCCAAAGGGGGGTGGAAGAAATTGCTCCTGTAATTGCAGTGCTCGCCATCCTTGCGCTTTCCGCCACCAAGTTATTGCCCCATAATTAATGGTCGGGCGTATTACCGCCACACACAACCATTGAATAAGTTTTAAGGATAGCCCCCCAAGACCTTCCACATACCCTGAGACAAGACCATAGATACAGCCTTGCCTTTTGGGATACCTTTTCCAGATGCGGATTCTAGGTTAATATCTTGTCAAATATGGTGCCTAGATATTTTGTATTATCTGCAAATTCTAATTTTACGCCTTCAATCGTGGGAGGTTGTAATTTTTCCACTATCCTCTTCCAGGTGAACGGTATTATCGTAGTTTTGTGTGGATTGATGCATAGGTTTTCCCCGTTGCACCAGCTACAAATGGCATCATTTGTTGGAGGGCAGTGGAGATTTCTCTCTCGCCTGACCCCCTTAATAACCTGTTGGGTTGGGAGAACCCCCCAGGCACGTTCCCAGGTGGTGGATAGGGTGACGACCATCCATGTCGGAGCTTGCTCGCGACAGGATAGTTAGTGGCGGTCATACGTTGGGCACTCTCTGACTAATATCGGAGCAGTGACGGGCTAAAACCGCTGGCGCGAACCACTGCCCCTCTGCCCAGCTGTCGTGTCGTGGCTAAGGGCCTGCACAGAGGTAAAACGATGCCGGCTGCTGCCCTTGAGGTAGCAACCGTTATACCATGTGCTGAACCCGTTGCCTACGGTCATGCTTCGCGGACGGGTCGCACGGGGGGCCTCTTTCAGGACCAAGAGGACTAAACCTCAATAAAGAGCTGCCTTTAGGGGCCCCGAAGTGCGGCAACACACTGCTTGGGCCAGGATACCACCTAGACAGGAGCTCAGGGACTAACCCAACCTGATCAATCGGCTGTGTTGTCAGGTCAGACCGACGACGGGGTGAGTTCTTCGGGTTGGGGCTGGTGCGTCGGAATCCCGTCGGGCTAGCACATCTTGAACGGGTGTTGTCTACCGTTGGTGGGCGTTCCTCACCGCGCTGGTCCCTCCCTGGGGTGCTATATCCGACTGGTAGCCCTGGCCTTCTTTGTAGACGCCCCCTTGTTGGGCTCCGTGGTGGGTGGGAAGCCAGAAGGATGAATTTAAACTGTTGTCAGAATGAAGAAACGTATTCTTCGTGCGTCTCTTGAAGGGTGTACGTCCTCGAACGCCCCTAAACCACAACCGCAGTTGCAGTCGCAGCTGCGGCAAACTCAAAGGCGCCTGGAAAATCAGACCGCGGAGCCGCAAGGCTCTCGACGAAAGCGACCTCCCGACGCCGCGCTGAAAAGGCGGGCGAAAGCTGGGACTGCAGCTCATACTGCGGCCAAGCCTAGCTCTCCCGGTGCTGCCCCGTCCTCATTCCCCGGGTATTCTGCCCTCCGGGCGGGCCCTGGTGGGGTGGGGCATTGGATGGTGACCCCCGCTATTACTCCCACTATAAGGCTGGATAAGCACCAGCCCAATTTAAGAGGGCGTGCGTCCCCTGATGCCCCCGCATTACAACCGCAGCTATGGCAAATACAAGAGGACCCAGACAGTCGACAACTGACCGGTGTCGAGCGGAAACGGGGAGCAAAGGATGAGACTGCTAAGACCGCGGCTGCGTGAGGTATCGGAGGACGGCCCTCGCTATCTCTATTGTTCAAATCAACCTGCAACACTCTCAGGCCGCCACTGCCACCCTACGTAGGCGCCTGGATGGACAGCAGGAAATAGCACTAATCCAAGAGCCATGGCTTCTGAAATCCAGGATCCTGTGCCTGAACAACACTAGAGCTACCATTTTTTCCGATATCCAAGAAAAACCAAGGACGTGTATTTATGTCCCAAAGCAGTTTAAGGCCCATTCCATGCCGAGCTACTGCGGCAGACAGATTACAACCGTGCAAATTTCATGTGATGTACAGGGTAGCCAAACAACGGTAGTTTTTGCATCACTTTACCTGTCCGGTGACGGGCCGGTTACGTCTCAATTGTTGCTGGAACTGGTCGGTTATTGTAATAGGGAAAATAAATATCAGGGCAGCCATGACATAAACGATAGAGGTAGACTTCTAAGTGAGTTTATCTCAACTACCAAACTTGATATACTTAACAGAGGATGCGAGCCCACGTTCGTTACCTCGCGATGCCAAACTGAAATGAAAAATGGTACTACTTTGCAGCAAGAAAATTAGTGCAACACATGTAGTCCGTTGACTCCGAAAATATTCTCCTCAGACAGGTTGAGACGTGCTCGGGTAGCCCCCATCTCTCTGTCACCACTCTTTCTCTCTCTAGCACATGATATCCGTTATTTGTAAAGCCTCATAAGAAAAGTGTTTTATAACCCTCATAGCTATCTACATCGACCGGGGAAGCCACGCCTGGTCAGAGAAAATATTCAGAAATAAATAACTGCTCGAAAATAAATAAAATCAAAGTTGCCGAGGATAGAAGACTAAGAAAGCGCTGGCAAAATACTAGAATCCTAGTAGACAAATAACGAGCAGGTAGAGAACTTAAAGATATCCTTAATAATATGAAAAAAATCAAGAAATGCAACAGTACCTGGCACACCTTAACCCCACTACAGCAATTGATTACTCACTCTGGAAAGCGACCAGAAAGTTGGAGCAATCACAACAAGTAAATCGACGCATTCGAAACGTTGATGGAGAATGGGCAACCAGTAATCAGGATAAAGTAACTGCTTCCGCCAACCATCTTGTAGATGTGTTAACGTGTTCTCCAGCCGAGATTCCCGCAGAAGAAAAACGATATTCACCTATTATTAGAAACACCATAACAAATGAGCTTACCAATCACCAAGTTTAAACTTGGCGAGGTAAATTCAATTATTCTCACTGACCTAAATCCCAAGAAAGCTCCTGGCTAGGACCTCATCGCAGGGAGGGTGTTAGAACAACTAACAAAGAAGGTATGAAATTTATTACTATAATATTCAATGCCATAATAAGGCTAGGTTGCTTTCTGGGCCAATGTAAAGTTGCCTAAATTACACTTATACACAAAGCCGGGGAAGCCACCGGAAGAAGTAAAACCCTATCGAGCAATCATTCCTGAAGAGAATGGCACCCACATTGTTAAATGAAAACGTAATTCCCGACCGCCAATTCGGGTTTACGTAGCAGCATTCCACAATTGAATAGGTACACAGAATAGCACATAAAATCAACAGAGACCTTGAAGCCAAACGGTATTGCTCGGCAGCGTTCTTAGATATATCACAGGCATTTGATAAGGTGTGGCACATTGGCTTGCTTTATAAAATCAATGGAAAAATACCAAAAGGCTATTATCAAATCTTTCGAATAGACATTTCCTTGTAAAACATCAAGAACAAATTCATTCCTATTCCCGATTATCTCCGGAGCTCCTAAAGGGAACGTGACAGGACCAGTATTATATCTGATTTGCAGAGCCGACATAGTCATCGACAAGTTTTGCCGATGGTACGGCTATATTAGCGTCCCATACCAATCCGACCATAGCTCCGCGCCACTTGCAAACACATCTGCACAAACTCGAACACTGGTTAAAAAGATGGCGTATCAAAGTCAATGAAGCAAGATCCAATCATATAACTTGCACTATATGCAGACAGACATGCCCAAAAGTCGCTTTAAACAACATACAACTGCCCCAAACAGAAGAAGCCAACTATATTGGAATACACGTCCACCGAAAACTCACATGGAAAAGATATATATGGACTAAAAGTAAGCAACTTGCTTTAAAACTCTGCATGCACTGGTTGATTGGTCGTTCATCACAGCTCTCTGTGGAAAACTAGGCTTCTACTCTACAAAGCCTTACTGAAACCAACGTGGACTTATGAAATCGAACTATGGGGTACCGCTAGTAATTCCAACATTGAGATTCTTTAGAGGTACCGGTCTAAGGTCTTACGAATGATTGTGAATGCACCATGGTATATTTCAAACCAGATGATCCATCGTGACTTAAAAATTCTTACAGTGAAGGAAGAGATCACAAAAAGTGGTAGAAAATACCAGGACAGGCTAGATATTCATCCGAACAACCTTGCAGAGAACTTACTAGAAAATACACATTAAATGCGCAGACTTAAACGACTCAATCCTTTAGACCTAACACATAGATTTAGCGAAATGTAAATGAAATCTAACCTAGTGCGAATGGATTAATCATTAATGTGTTGTTGTTATAAATCTAGGAGAAGCTAAGATATACAGGGGCGACTCGATGAACAAAATCCCTCTCATCATACCCACTCGTAGCCATATAATTTGCTGAATATCTTAGTAGATAGATTGCAAAATGCATAGAAGATTTAAAATACAAATAAACAATTTTAATTGTAAAGTGTTCTAAAAAATGGTTATTATATAGCGAAAACGAAAAAATAACGAAATATTAATAAACAGTCAAAATAGATGACATGTAAATCATATGTAAACTGATATGCACGCTAATAGCATTATTATTGCCAGCCCATACTGAAAACTAACAAAATCAATCTTAAAACAAAAAAATTACTAAATTGACCGGTCACGTGGTTCTCGGGATTTGTTGCTCGCGCTGTAGTACCGAATTAGAAAAATATATTTATAGTAAAATCGAGTGGACTAAGCAGAAATTGAGCGATTTTATTGGTTTATATAAAAGTAAACCAGAATACATGAGAACAGGGGAAGGCCTAGAGGTAGATATGGACTTACAAATTAGTAACATAGTTTCAAACTGTACTCAATATAAATATCTGGGTTACATGATATCACAAGACGGAAATACGATTAAAGCTATACAAGAAAGATTGCAGCAAGGTAGAAGAGCCATTCGGCTCTTGAACTCACTACTTTGGTCAAATAGCATAAAGTAAACTATTCAAGCTCAACAACCGCTAATAGTACGAGCAGTAGAGCTACAACATCCTGGCCGTCTTGTAACAGCAGAATAATGATTTGAATAAATATATTTCAATGAAATTTTACAAACTGTAGTTCTATGTATGAAGATCATCGAGTGACATAAATTTTACCCCATCCACCTAAAATAAAATGGAGTCCTGGAAAATCGAAAATTTTAATTGGACCACCCTGAAGATATCCTGCAAGATTCACTAAAATCGGTTCAGTAGATTACACTTGAATAGCGGACATACAGCATACATTCAGAAATTTTGAAAATTTATTTATCTGATAAAAGATAATAGTTGTATAAATAAGAATGTAAAACGAAAAACATGAAGATTTATAATTTTTTTTATGCAACAAATTTTGAGAATATTACCATAAACGATGTAAAAAAATAATATTCAAAATCTTAGAAATACGTGTACGAGAACACTTTTACGCTTTCGTTACCGATTGATAGTTTACTCAGCTATGAAATATCCGATCGCACGTCGGAATTGACAAATCGACAAACACGTTGAAATTGGCAGATCGGATCAGTGGGACGTTATTTTTGAAAATATCTGTACCGCCACGGATCAGATTGTCGGAACAGGAATGGCAGATCCGGACGGAGGAACGGTACCTTCATAATTCCCTTACGTGTATTGGGCCGCTTCCAATTCCTCACTAATTACATTATTATCGATTAGTTTGTATAAAGCGAAACTTGTTGAGCTTAGCTGTAAGCTTCCCTTGTTACTGTTCTAGTTACATGGGCGCCTGTTAATATAGCTTCCTGGAATATATGGAAATCACTTTTCGAGGACACAAAGCAGAAAAAGCTCTTCCCTGGCTTTTTAATTTGAGAAATCCAAATGTATCTTTCGGACATAATTTTCCGCATGTGCAAAACATAATATAACTTAATATACTACATCTGTTATTATTACATTGTTGACTTCTATAGTGAATATATCAGTAAGTAATATTTGAACTTTGATTAATTTTCATAAAGGTTAAGCAACGATTCTCGAATTTTTAATTATTTAGATGTATTTATGAAATGCAATCCTATAGAAGAGATTGTGATGCTATTTATGTAGGATACAAATTCCAATTGTTCTAACATGTGCATGTTAAAATCATTATTGTTTTGGACAGGTTATGCTCGTACTTTGTTGATAAAATGCGAATTCAAATGCTGAAAAAATCAATAGCAATTCTTTTTCTCAGTTCTTAAATATATTCGTTGCTGACTTAAAGTTTTACAAAGTCAATATTATAGAATTATATTATAGAATTCTTACAACCGACTAAAGAAGAATATTATATACCTATAGATGCTCATCCTTGAACCAGAACCTTAAAATTATGATATTGCACATATGTAATTAAATCTGTTCCATCGGGAACCTTTACGACTGTGTAAGTTAACAAACATCAATTTGATGTATAAGATTCCTGGAGTATTGAAAATTCTTTGTATATTTGTAATTTGTTCTGATTTTTAATTATTTTTTTAAGTGGACCTGTTTTACAAAAAAGAAAAACAATTCAGAATCAAACATAGGTATTATTAAGCAACACTCATATTTTGTTAATTGAACAAAACTGCAAAGTTTGAAGGAGGAAAATAAGAACAACATTATCTTGTGCCAAAATTAATGTAGGTATTTCGTTCTATTAACAAAATTGTTTGTTCAATCAAAAGATTTTATCACAGAAAGAAGATTTCTGCCAATAGCCGGCACGTACGTTCAAAAAATGAAGTATATAAAAAATATATTTAAAAAAATATATAAATATACCTCTGAGATCACACAACACGTCTGATTGTATAGCTTCAGGTAGTCCTCACGTACAGACAGCTGTTTCGAACTCACATAGTTCTCATCAGTGCACGTCGGAGGATGCCTGGTCGCTCGTTCAACATCGTAAACCAAACGTTAGCACATGTCTTTAAGGAAAAAACCAGAGACATCTAACGTTCAGCCGCGGATTCATGGAACGATCCCAGAAAGCGGTAACTAAGTTGCCAGTCAGCTGAGATCCGTGTTAGCGTGTGATCTTATCGGCGTCGAATGACTAAAAGATTTTATCAAAACGTTTTGTGCTCATAATAATTTGATCATATTAAACCAACTTTTTTGTAATTCTAACAAATCTAACAGAAGATAAACATGTTTGGCCAATAATTCTATGTCGTAAAAAATTTGAATTGTTTCTTTTATTAACAAAACTGGGTATAGCTTGTTCAAACATATAACGATTCTATTAATTAATAGTACGTTTATCGACATAACAATTTAGGTAATTTGTATTTGTCGATAACAGCCGAACATCACAGAAGAAATGTAAATACAACGCGTGCATTTCTCAACTCTTGCCATAAATATTACGCGATAATCCTTTTAAGTGGTAAAACCAAAAATCGTTATATTGCTGAACAAGCTATATCTATTTTGATCGCCGCATCGTATGAACTTTCCCCACCACATAAACCAATTTTGTTTTGTTATATGTTCTTGTAACTATTTTCAAAACTTTTCTCTTTTGAAATTGCTTTACATCATCTTTGCGGTGCCTTACAAGTTTGGTCTACGCAGTATACTGACCTTCAACTATCAATTAAAAAATCACAACGAAGGTTTTTAAAGTTGCTGGCATTCAAGATAGCAAGGGTAGTAAAGATAGCAAGGACTGTGGGACAGCACAATAAACACACTGTTCGGATTACTCCTCCCGCACAAAGTATTAATT
>JARFOC010036719.1:0-25924 GCA_031763485.1 Osmoderma eremita
AATAGGTGCTTGCGTGTTCTTATCATATGTTTGTAATCGGTCATTTAGTTGTATGCCTTTCCTTTTCTTGGGGTTTTGATAATGAACCAGTTCGTTGCTTTTATTTTATATTATATATTGTACGCTCTGAGCAACCCAAAGCTTTACTTACTCCTTTAACAGCAACATTCACATTCTTAGCTTTATTACAAAATTTAAAACAGGCTTCATTAATGTAGTGAAAACTGTTATTAAATGTATAGGTTATATAATTTTTAAAAATCAAGAAAAATATCCATATGGTGGCATCTGCTGACGCTGAATAAGTAATCAAAAACAGTTAGGCTAATTTTAACGAAAGAATTGAGCGTGAAAAAAACTTCTGCAAAGTTTGTGTCGCGTATCTCGGCTGATGAGCAGAAACAGCTTCGGTTTAATGTTTGGGGTTTATTGTTAGGACCACATGTTTTAGTCACCATATTAACGAAATCGTCTTCATCCAGTTCTTTATCCACCATGAGTTCTACAATACCAGCCTCAGCTAAGTCCTCCAAAACTTCTTCTCCCATAATACGTGCCAATTCAATAATCTGGGAATATCCATGGTCTAATTAACATTATACCGTGAATATTCTCAGATTATTGAATAGGTTAACACGTGCTTCAAGTACATCTGGCCATACTTCTTTCCAACAAGCATTGAGCGCTGATTGCTCAATTTCGGTACATGACACTCCAATATGCTTAACACAATCTAAAATCGTAAAATTTTTCCAAGCATCCACATTTTCCATTTGTTTCAAAATCAGATCAATGCCTGTGCATTGGGATAATTTCTACATCTAAGGCACTGTTGCCTTAGATGTCAAAATCATCCCTTGGTCTAACGGTTGCAGTAATACAACTTGCACATTTTCGTGTGATTAATCTTGAGGGTAACCTGGTGCATTATCAATTAACAGAAGGGCCTTAAAAGGCAACCTCTTTCTGTTTAAATACCTTTTAACGTCTGGGACAAAAAAGTTATGAAACCAGTCATTGAAAAGTTTAGCAGTAACCTATGCTTTCATATTGTCCTTCTAATAAACGCGAAGTTTGACGATGATTACACCTTTAGATCCTCCGAACCAACCATAGCTTGCTGAAAAAGACTGCTTCTTCTCAGCGGAAGCAGTTGATGGTAACTGATTCTTAATTTTTTCATAAATTTACAAAGTCTTATTTGTAACAGCTTTTGAGTTTCGCCTTCTGGCCATCTCTGTAACGCCCTTTCTATCCTCCATTGCAACATTTCTGACGTATGGAGTTGTGCCTAAACTCATACAAGATTCAGCCGCCACATTTTTTTCTAATAGAATCTTCATTTCTTCATATCCCTCCTCTTGTAGCTTCATCAATGGAGTAACATTTCTCTACGTAGACGATTTAAAATTTTAATTTTGGTTTGTAAGGAAATAACTTTTCTTTTGGGTTGTTTTTTTAAAATTTTCTCTTGGTATTTCAAAGCCCATAAAATTTTAATTACATTATAAAAATACTATAATTGTTTTTCATTTACCGATAAGTATGTTAAGTTCGGAAATCAAAATTTCGGATTAAAAAAGCACAGTGATGTCCGCTTTTTTGCGGATAAACCTTTATTGCAAACATAATTCACATAAGTAGACAGTTTTGTATTGCATAGACGACAGGGATTTCCCATGCCTGTGCTATTAAGTGAAGACAAATAAAAAAAGTTGTATATATGCAGCCAAAAATGCTCATTTTTATGTTTCTTTCTTTTTTTTAGCAAATTCGCCGTTTTCGAAATCGTGTAAACAAAGTACCGTGTAAGTCGAGGGATAGCTGTATTTTGAAGGGGATAGTAATCAGTATGGTATATTTCGGGAATTGAACTTTTCCAACGCGTATATATCTTGTATCATGATTTTCTACTAATCATTTGGTAGATGAAAGAACTTCAATATTTCCACAATTTCCTATGTCCGTCGTAATTCCACCACTCCTCTCTCCAAATTGGAAAGAAAATATATCTTTGCAACTTGAGCCTGTCATACTAAAGCTAATTGAGTTCTTACATCACGTCGCCCTTTTGTGAATCTTTGATGAAACAGGAAGCGAGCACATCCCATTCAAATATGTATCCGTGTTTGGTGTACGTGTGCGTGCGACCGTACATTATTTATTTCTGTCAAAAGACGAGGGCTTCCTTTTTTTTTCTTCTCCGGGATGTCTCTTCTCTTCTAACCTCTCTAAATGATACATCAAATGATTTCGTTCCCTTCATACTACAGTATACAGATCAACCCAGATCTACTGAGACAAACTGAAAGACCGACGATGTAGTAGTATAATTTATCGATCGAAATGGAATCGTAAGAAAAGCTAAGGGTTCTCTACATTGCTACGCGGACACCCACTGATAAATTATTTTTTTGGATCGAAGCCAGTACTAATGAAGTTTTGTAACGCGTGAATTTTGTTTTTGCGTTCGCCTGCACAGGCCATTCTCGTAGGCGAGTTATGTGACTTAAAAAAGGAAGTAACAAAAACAAACGAAAGAAAGAGAAACGTAATTATTCGGCCGGCTTATTTTTATTCGTGCGAGCATTCACTTAATGTTGCGTTGGTTGAATGAAGATATTGACAGTGTAATTGGTTTAGCAATCTTGATGTTATTGATTGATACGCAACGAAACTAAAAGCATCTTTTGATGACTGGGAGAATCCTTTTACTTTAACCAAATAGGGAACCCATGCAGAGAAACTACGCATTGTTTCTGATTCTAGGTTTGTCAAATATTGGGGTTATACAAAACTAGTACTGCCAAAACCATGCAAACTGATTGGAAACACACATCTGAACCCGTAAAGAAAAAGGAAAGGTAGCGATTAATGAACTACCGTTGTAGTTATAATAATAATAGTCCCCTTTTAACAAGCCTCCAGGCTCTTAGGGGAAGGCAGGGTGTGGTCTGCCATGGTTACTAGCCTCTTCAGTACACTAGGACTGTAACGTGGTAAGCGCTACGAGCCGACCGCCTATTATTATCCCAGAATTTGACTTCCAGGTACTCATTTTTACTGCCTGAGTCGAGCTGTGGCCATAAAAAAGTCATCGATGTTATTGACACCGGCCGGGAATCGAACCCGGGTCCTTCAATTTAGTTGTCTAGCAACCAACCCACTAGACCACTACGGCACTTGTAGTTGTAGTTACTTTATTTAAAACAGAATTATACAAAAGAGATAAAATATATTTCTCTAATTTTGCAACGACAAATGCATTGAAGTATTTTGTAAATATTAATATATTAACGTCTAAGTAAACATTAGCTTGTATATCTTAAGCATAAAAGAAAATAATAATAATTTGCTCTACAGACCGTGAAGGCCTAGGGCTAATAAAATACTAATATTAGGAACTTTCTTGAGGTGATCTAAAGACCACATTTCTACATTTTCCTCTATTCCCTACCATCTCCTTGAAATTTCCCATTTTCATTTTTTTTATCTTCCTCCAATTTATTCATCCATCTCTCTCTTGGTCCCTCTTATTTCCTTTTCCCTATTGCTTTTCTGGTAAGACCCAGCTTTGGTAATCTTTCCCTGCTTAGTCTTTCTACATACCCCAGCCATCTTATTCTTTGGGCTTTCCCAAACCATACGATATTGGGGCTTTCATATGCTTCTTCTACTTCTAGATTTGTGCGTCTTCTCCAACCTTCCTCGGTTCTTACTCCTTGCCTACATTTTCCTTTCCCATCTTTTCATCTGCTCCTCTTCCACCTTATTCAAGACCCATAAAAGAAGAATTACACTTTAAAACAAAGTATCTTCGCACATTCTAAACAAATAATTTCTTTACACTGATAATTCATACATTTAGTTTTGCTATGGAGCCTTGGTAAGAATTACCCGACTTTCAACTTCATAGGCCCGTAAGAATGTTATTCAAAGGTACTGATAAAGTGGCTTAGGTACATTATAGCAACGACAGGTAGGGCGATATTGTAGGGAATCTGTGGCTCCACGTCGTGAGTTACGGGTTAAAATCAGGGTGGGGAGAATCGAAAAATTTGATTCGTCCATTTGGGAATGGATCGCTTGTGGGATTAAAATTTAATTCGTTCGGAAATTTTATTATTTAATTCTCTAACAAATAAAATTCGATTCGCGAACGGAATTTTATTTTTCCAGAATTTTAAATATGGACATATTAAAATTAAATAGCATAGCATTAAATATATGCAGGTGGACATGCCGGCATAAAATAAAGTACAATACAATATGTACAGGGTGGGGAAATATAATTAAATTAAAAAAATTATAGAAAGGGCCCCACTTGAAAATTTAAAAGTCTTAAAAATGTTTTAAAACAATAAAAAATATAAAAAAGAAGGCCCTCTTGAAAATTTGAAAGTCTTAAAACTGTTTCAAACAATAAAAAAAAATGAAAAACGGAAAAATGTAAGATTAAAATAAGTGTGAAAAAGTTTCAAAATAGAAAAAAGGGTCACCCTTGAAAACTTACAAGTCTTAAAAATGTTAGAAGGAATAAAGTTATTAAAAAGGGGGCCCCCTCGGAAATGTAAAATTCTTTAAAATGTTTGAAAAATGTAATAAAGATATAATTGAAGAAGGGCTCCCTTGAAAAATTAAAGTCTAATTAAATTTAAAAAGTACAAATATAATTGGAAAATGGCCCCATATTATTTGTTAATTTTTTATTTTCATAACAATTAATTTCTTTACTTTTTTTTAATGTAATAATTTTCAGTTATTTTTTTATTTAAAATTCTAACACGGCCCACATTCTAAAATTCCACACTTCAATACTTTCATGTACAACATTAAAACGTAATAAATCTCAAAGTGCCGAAACAATTAACCAATAAAACGCCATGAAACCCCATTACGGACCCAAACGTGTAATAATTAAAAACAAAATTCAAAACTAACCGCCTACATACATCGATACAACGAAAACACGTGTTTCTAATGCATAAGAATCGAAATCGAAAAGAATGGCTCTTTTCGATTTCTACTCGTTCGTGAATGGAAAAGAATGATAAGTGTGAATGATTCCCCCAAGTAACGATTTGAGTACTTTTAGTTCCCTTCATAAAATTCCCCGGGGAATTAAATTTTTTGATTCGCCAAATTGTTTCGCACCAAAATATTGTTGAGGTATTGATACACTGCGCCCAACACAAACTTAGCTAAATGAATCGTTTTCCGCACATAATCCCTGAAAGTTCTTTATACCTTGCTTTTACAAATGGAATCAGTGATACAGTGAAAAAAATTAACACTTAATATTTCTCTGGAGTTCATGTTGCATAGATCATATTTTTCCACTATTGCTAAGCTGCTGCTTTACAGTTTTTGTAATTGTAAGGCGATCTATAGCATTTTCTTGTCCTGGGGGATTGATTGCGGTTAGGGAACTCACTTTAGTGCTGCATTTTATTGATTATGTACTATGAGCGACATTAGTCTTGACTCACTGAAAGAGAGGGAATTCGTGAATTCTGGAAATCTTCTACACGTCATCTTTCGATGGCATACATTTACAGGACTTTTTGCTCGACTGTTCCCTTCCATTTTTAAATAAACAATCTCTTATCAACACTCCTCGCGGCTGCGATGGGATAATGTTTTAAGAGAAACATGTATTTGGTTTGTTTGGTTGTTGTGTATATTTGAATCGCGCGCCACTCATAACGGCTGTTTGAATAATTCGATTGTGGGCTTTTCTAAATTAAATGGTTAGTTCTAAGGGTTAAACACAGATGTAACCAATAGTTATTTAGGTTCTGTTATTGATTAGAAATTTCTTAGAATTCAATAATAGTCAGAGACATTCCTCCTCATTTGGATGTACCTCAATGAAAGTAAATGAAATTTAATAATAAATAGAACTAACAAATGCAAATGTATCAACATTGATTAGTTACTCTAAAGAATGTTATTATGTTACTAACATTTCCTAATTAGTCACTGCATTATCTGAACAAGCAAACATTAAAAGCTATTTAACTCATTCCCTGGTCCTAGTCCATGAATAGTAAATATATTTGTAAATACACAGGGCTACATTTTGTTAGAATTTCATAGGGCTTTAAGGCATGTATTAGCAATTAATTTAACTGCTTACCCTCTTACCATTCTTTGGAAGTGCCTCTGTTTAAAGGTATACATTGTGTCGATTAACCATAGTCACACCGAGAAAAAGAAAATGTTAAGCCAACGCAAAACACATTAACTTAACAGATTAGAATGTTAAGTTAATGTGTTTTGCCTTGGCCAAACATTTTCTTTTTCTCGGTGGATATTGCTGTAATATTGAGTTTTTTAAAACTTTTTGCTACTTTTGAGTGATGGTGTACATTGATGGATATGCAACGAAACAAGTATATACTAACAATAAGTATAGTTTCCTATTGCGCTAGAAGAAGCTTAGTGCCTTAAGTAAACAGGAAACTTCTCCGGAGGTACATGCTCCGTAGAAGTTTCCTATTCCGAGGTTTGTGAAGTATTGAATTTATACAAAATAGTACTGCCAGTAGCATGCAGATTTCTGGGAAGCACCAATTTTCAAGGTGCCGGTACACTCCGCACAACACAAGCTGAGTTTGAATCAATCGAAGTTTGTATTGCGCATCTAAATCTTGGAAATTTTTTCTCTCTCTTTACCTTTACAAATGAAATCTACGTGCAAATGAACAACCAATATTTCGTTCAAACCCATATTGCTTACGAGGAACATGTTCTTCTACTATTTGGAATCCACCACAACCATATATACGTATTGTGTGAGAGTTAGATTACTGCTGTAGATTATATCACATGCGTGCCATGCTATCACGACGCTATAATTGGTCTTTTATCTTTTGACTTTAAACAAATTTTCGAGCCGTCACAATACTATCGGATCCCAAATTATATTTTCCCCGCCCATACTTCGAGCTTTCGACCCCGTTCGTGGGGTACAATAGAGCTAATAAAGTCTTTATACTCGTATTCCGTGCACTACCGCACTTGCAAGGAAAAAAAATTGTTTAAATAGCGCCAGAAGCTTTCGGTTCCCTTTTATTCCGGCGTCTTTCACCTGGTCACAAAAGAGGCGAATTCTAAATTAGGGCGGGCACGTCAGACTTCGAATCTATAACGAAATTTCCGCCCGGCCGACTACAAACGACCTCGGAGTCGTCGACTTGACTCGACTACGGCCCTCCGACCGTGTATTAATCCGTTCTCTATACACACATAAATGTTAAGTAAATTTCCGCGGAACAATGTAATATTTAATCTGAAGGAAGTCGCTGGTAAATTTGAAATGTGATTTCACCGTCGTCTACGTCCTTGTGTGTGTGTGTGCGTGCTTTTCCGCGCGCGAGTCTTCATCCCCAAATTTGAATATTCATCTAGTCCGTTGTTTAACCTTGTTTTGGCGGCCGTAGTAGCTCGGTGGCTGCCGATTCAGCGACGATTCGGGAGACGTGTCGCCCTCGCTTTCGTATCAGATATGTAAATGCATAACATTCGCGGGGTAATATCATATTGTTAACGAGGTGAGGTTGTATTATACGTTGGGGAGAACTTGCGCTAACGACAAGAACCGATGTCACGGTGTCGTCATTCTAATTGAAAGTATTTATTAACCCAAATTAAATTCCGATACTGCTTAGTTAAATTCAGCACCCAAGATGGCGTTCAGGAAAGTTCTAAAAGTTCTAAATTAGAAACGAGAAAGCAACAAAAGGAAAACAGATACGAAAACGTTTCTTTTATTATTAAAGAGACATATGTATATAAAAGCATAGGTAAATAGTTTCAAATAAAAATAAGGCTGTTTAGCTGTTTTTATGTTCAACGAACTATAGTCCATTCATTTTAAGAAAACAGCGTTGGAAAAGATAGGAGAAGATATATCGACTTACTATTATTTACGCACACGAAAAGGTTATAATTTTAGCGCAATGAATTCATATTGGATAAAATGAAATATCACTGATAACTGGGTTTTCTATGTTCACTGTAATGCCATTTATCAAATGCAGTCGTGGCATCCCCTCTGATCCGCTGCTTTCGTCTTCTATTTTCGATCAAATTGTTTGCTTATATTTTCCGTTTTATTATATTTTAAAAACTGTCTCCAAAATAGTTCCTGTCAGAACTCGATTATTTCAGTACTTGATAATTTGAGGCATGTTCTATCTATTATAAGTGCAAAAAGGTGTGTATTGAAGATTATTACAGGGTGATCACTGTTTCAATACGACTGAAGAAAAAGTATGGGACGGGGATGATAACCCATTACCGGGACCATCGACAAATCTTCAAGGTATCCGCAGTGGCCGAGGGTTAACGGCTTACAATCTGCATTCGCAGTTGAAGCATGACAACTCGAGGTGGCATCAATAAAATTGTCTGCAAAGCAGCTTGGACTCGGGGAAAAATTATGTGGAATATTGCGAAAGACATTGATACTACGGGAATTATGAGTTCAACCTCTAAAAACGGGTTCGTGAGACAATATATAATTATTTGGACGAATCTGAAAAATCCAGAATTAGAAGACATGTACATTCCTTCTTTCTGCAAAATGAATTGCTTACCTGTACAAAAATATTAAGTGTAAATATAATATTTAGTTTACATTGAAACCAAGTTATAAATCTTTTGTAGCTTGTTAGCGAAGATGACACTTTACCTGAATTCAAGCGAACAATATGGGAAAATTTTAAAGTAATTGAGTTTTAAGTGGGAAAACCCAAGTCGAAACCCTATATTAATAGAACGGCAAGACATCGTTTTATGGAGGCGTCGTTATCCAACTGCTATTCGAAAGTATCGTGCAGAGGGTTATTATTTGGATAACCCAGACCACACAAAACAAAAAGTTTGGAAATGTACAACGTTAGTTAATGCAAGATAAGCATTTATTGAGCGAACTACAACTGTTTTAAGACAACCATCTGGAAAAGGAAATCGATTGATTGTTTTCCACATTGGTAGTAAACAGTGGTTTGTTGAAAGTGATCTCCTGATATTTGAATCAAAGAAAACTGGTGGCTATCATGAGGAAATGATCGGTTCAAAGAGTGGACGACAAAAGTTCTAATTGATCTCGAGCCCAACTACATTATTGTGATGGATAATACTCCCTACCACTTCGTTAAGGCTCCAAAATTACCAAATGCATCATGGACAAAAGACGCACTAATTGAGTAGCTTATTTCAAGGAAAATTGTCGATAATACATTTTTAAAGGCTGAGCTTCTTGAACTTACGAAAAAACATGAAGGTGATAATCCAAAACCATATGTGATTGACGAAATGGTAACAAAAAGGGGTCGTAGAGTTTTACGATTACCCCCATACCACTGTAATTTAAACCCAATCGAACTTATATGGGCACAAGTGAAGCATCATGCTGCTGTCTACAATAAAACCTTGAAGTTAGCAGAAGTAAATCTGCTTTCGGAATGAAGATACTTCTAATTCAAGCTGCCCTATCTGTATTGACCCGTTCCACAAAAGATATGGTTAGATGCCCACGGATATAAAGCACAATTGTTGTCCACAGTGTACAGGTAATTAAGTAGTCGTTGTTTGTGTTAGCGCCAAATCGAAGTGCCTATTGGTTGCGCTTCGGCCGGTACAACGCCTCTATTGAATATGGGCACTTACTGCGCATACTAGCGAACTACCAGCTTGGTATTTAATGCAGAATGTGTAGAGGTTAGTATTATCCCTAATATAGATGGCTTTAAAAATGCTCCAAACGCCGGCAAACGTTTTCTTTTCAATTCGGCTGCATTCGTTGCGTGTTCGTATTGGTAATTTTTTGAAAGATTAGTGTTTGAATCGAGTAACGGTCAGCGCCATTGAATACGTGTGTTATAACATAAGTTAACATTAAGTCATATGTGTTGCCTATACTGTATATGTAAATATTATACACCTGTATATATAAAAGAAGATGAGAAAAATAAAGGAGTTCTACTCGAGACACGTTCGCATTAAGACACGAGACAAAAACAAGAAACAAAAAAGATTTACCGTCATATTTACATTTACAATCGGATCCGTATTGCTTTCTTATTTGACCATTTCGTTGCTTGCATTTTATCTAATTGTCAAAGTCGTTAAGAATTGGATTGCTTTAACCCCTTAATAGTAAGGAAGACGCCCAAATTAACCTAATGATTCTAATTGAAATTGAAATTGGTGGATGGGTAAAAAACAAATAAGGAAAGTGAAGAGCCATTTCATCTGCATAAATGTAAAGAAGTAGAAACAGCTCTTGACCCTTTGCTTCCTCTTTCTCTAAAGGGTATCCCAACTGCCTTACGATTGGTAATTTCGTTTCCTCAAACTTGTTTGATAGACTTTAATACTCCCTTTTGAAAATTAACAAATTCGTATTTAATATGCTAAGATAAGGACAATTATATACCTAGCTGTCGCCAGAAAACATTATTGGTTAGGGATTCTAAAGGTTGAATTTTTGCAAAGAATCATTATATGAGCAACTTTCTCTTTAGTGCCATCTTCTGCTTATTATCTATCGGTAGATATTATGTAGAAGATGAAATACTATGCAAATTATTCAAACCATTCGCAGCCCATTTCAATCTATACAATTCTGATAGCAATGTGAGACTTTAAAAGAAATAGTTGTGCCCGTCTTGACGACGCGACGGCTTTAGTAACTAAAAAAAATGTCATTCGAAAGGTTCTTTGGAGAAGACCCACCCAGCACAACCCTGCCATAATGACGTCGATTTCTTATAATAATGACCGACAATGTGGTATGACGGAAAAGTCTCGTAAAGTTTTACGTCATTACAATGACTACATTTAGACGTTACAGTTGCAACGTAATATTGACGTCTAACAAACGTCCAAAATTAAAGAAATTGTGTACACATTGTTATTGGTTTTGTTTCTGTGGTCTATTTGTAGTTATTTATATTTATAACTTCCTATATAAATTCATTTGAGAATCAGTTTGATTTCTTCCGGTTAGCTGAAATCGCTAAAATCAACAAATAGTGAAATTTACCAAAATTCGTTTGAACTAACTGCGGGCAGTGATTAGGACTTCTCTGCGCCTGCTCACTAGTTTTGACCGGTGGTAGGCGAAAATCGTTCGAACGATCATTCACTTAAAAATCATTCGAACAATTTTAGCTAATGGACGATTGCTCGAATGAATTTGACAGCCGAACGATCAATCACTTAAAAATCCCTCGAACGATTTTACTTTAATGAATGATCGTTTGAAAGATTTTTCCAACCGAACCATCAGTCACTTAAATATCGTTCGAACGATTTTAGATTAGTAAATCATCGTTTGAATGACTTTGGGGTCAGAACGATGTTTGGCAATTGTAACTGAATGATTTTGTCTTAACGAATGTTTCATATTTGGGTTTGTGATATAATGCATTATGATTGTATTTCCTTAGATGCGGTTATAGTATATGTAAACGCGATAGGAGAGTATTGTTATAGAAAAAAACATTTGAAATTGAGAACAAAATTAACCCTTTCGCCCCTGAACCATTTTTTGAGAAAAGCACAACTTCTTTTGTATCTTGCTATGTAATTTGTCCCAAAGGAACTGGCGAAAATAAAAGAGAAAATCATAGGGCATTTTTTTAATTTTTACTTAAAAAAAAACACATGGAACGTATATGTCCCGATCGTGTTTCCTTCTGGGACGTATTAGTCTCAGTTGTCAACTAAAACGTACGTTCATATAAAAACAAAAAAAAATTTAATTATCTATAAAAAGGTAATAAACCCATCTTACATAAGAACATAAGTAGTGAATTATGTATGAAAAGGTAAAAAGCACGTCTTACATAAAGCAAACCCGCTTGACGAGCAAATGGTGGCGGTTCTTTTTTCGTTTCCTTGTGAGGCACATCTTCTACATAGGCGTCGACTGGATCCTTCGGTTGGTAAATGTTCTCCGACATTCCCCATTTTTCTTACGCGTTTTGGAATTGGTCCTCCTTTTCCTGCGCTTCGTCTTTTCATGGCAGATTTAGCTGTTCCCTTACTTACCATCTCTTCAGCTAAGGATACCAAGAATTCTAATACGGATGTCTTTTTGTGCCTTACTTCTTGAATGGTTATCCATGAGTTAATTACTGCGGACATCAACAATTTGTAGAACACTTTTCTCCACCATATGGTCGATTTTCTGTCCATATCATAGGTAGATATCTTCTGATCGGCTAGCTCTACGCCGCCCATATAATTATTGTCAAATATCATCAATTCTGGAGAGCCGATATTCTTTTTACTGCCATCTTTCTGTGTACGTTAAGTCATTGCCACTGCATTGGTGTGACAGTTACTCATGGCTAAAACATCTTTAGTGTCTTTCCATTTCGTGGCGATTGTTCCTTCCGAATTACACAAGAATAAGGAATTGCCCCTTTCTAATTTCTGAGAGGAAAATTTGGGAACGTTTCTCCTGTTTGTCATGTAAGTGCCAACACATGCGAATGGCAAAGTGTTTATAAGCTTTGTTGCGGTAAAAAATCGATCACAACAGATTGCCACGTTTGAAGATCTGATGGTAGATGCCAGTAGTTTGACCACTCGCTCACCTAATGTATCGCAGGAATCGACCTTGGTCTCCTTCCCGGAGTACACAGTCATGGCGTATATGTATCCAGTTTTGGACTCGCACCGTTCCCAGATTTTGATACCTCGTTTCACAGGTTTCATAGGTAAATACTCTTTGAGAGCAGATCTACCTTTGAACATCATCATTGCCTCATCGATAGACTGAAAAGGACTATCTTCTCTGGCATTCATAAACGTGTATTTCAGGCAAGATAATACTTCCTCAATGTAATATATTTTTGATGCATTATCTGGTTTCTTTGGATGATTGTAGTACATTTTTGAAAGTAAAAATGTACATCTATCTCTACCAATAGCATTTCTAATGAAAGAATTCTGCAGTGATGTATTATTGGACCAATAATTTGCAAAAGCCGGTACTTTATTGTAAGACATCACTAATGTGATATCAAGTACGGTCGGTTTTGTTATATTTTTTGTTTGTTTTCTCCTCCAGAATTCTAATTCTTTCATTTGTATTTTGAGCAATAAACATAAAGAGACTTTTTGGGAAAAAACTTTAGAAAAACCTCTAGTTCTGTAGAGCCCTTTTTATATTCAAAAGTACAGCCGGGAGTCTGCCCGAGGGTATTTTCTTTCTGGGATTGTATAAATTTAGAACAGAAAAATAACCTGAAGCACTAGCATTATTCCGCTGCCTGTCATCTGGGTCGCTATCGCTTTGTCCGTCATCTTCTTCGTCGTCTGAGGACTCCGCAAGTCGCAAGTCCTCTACGGCAATAAAATCCATTTCATTGCCGTGAGGGATGTTTTCAGCAATTGAGTCATCTGAATCTGGGTCAGATTCCTCATGATCTGGATGGTCTTCGTCGCTAGCGAGATACGGCTCCACATCCGATAGATTCTCGGCCATCTCTTCGACCTGCTTTTGAGTTAGGAATCTCTTCACCTGGACGGCAATACAGGTAAAAATTAGTATTGGGAATTACGGCCCATCAAGAATTACCACGTAAATATCCCAGTACTATCTTACCTTTAGCAATTAGCATAATTTTTTAGCAATAACAACCGAGTTTAGTAAGGCTTTTGCAAACTAACGCTACAGTTAACACTGACACGCCTACCTTTTAGGTTATAACCCTTCGCATGCTCAATGAAAACAGTTGGTTAGTCAACTCATTATACGGTTGTACCTAAATCTACTGATATTTTAAGTTTATACCTATGATAATTCGGGACCTTTCAATCCCAGTAGTAAAGTCTGGGTATCCCATTAGACGCGAAAGGGTGAAAGATGGTTAAAATACAATTAAATTAATCATTCACAAAAATTGTAGTATATTATGGATGTACATATGTGTTAATGGTTTTATTGTCCACCCTTGTTTGTATATATTAATTATATAATAACAGTTTTACATTTCACTGAAGTTTATTTTTAGGTATGTATAAAACAATATTTTAATCTTTTTTCTTAAAGAAATATTTATCAAAATATTTTATATAGTTGTGTTACATTTAAATATTAATTGCTATTATTAGCTATTTATGCTCATTTTAATTATACAAATAAGATTAATTGCCGTTAGACAAAAAATGATATTTATGTCCAGGATGTAGGCATGTGTCATAGCATTTTCCGTAGAGGTTAGGTTGAGTTACTTGAAGAGATGATGTCATCCGCTGGGTCGACGATCGCTCCTTCCACCCCGGCCGCTTGGTCCTATTGTGGAGCGGATGACACCCTAAAGTTCATCCAACAAGTCCACGCTCTTGAGGTAGCTCAGAAAATTGTTGTATGAGGAATATTTCGGGTCAGCTAAGGTAGTAACGTCCCTTCTAAAAACTGTGAACCTGATGCGGGTGGCCGCCGGACAGTGGCACATAACGTGCTCTACTGTTTCTTCATCTTCTATGCACAGCCGGCATTCGGTATCTTCCGATAATCCGATTCTGGGCAGGTGTTTCCTGAGTTTGCAGTGACCTGTAAACCCAGAAGTGAATATTTTGAGCCTTTTACGATTAAGTTTTAGTAATTCTCCGGTTTTGACATGATTGGGTGAAATACACTCCTTCGCATGTACCAAACCCGGAGAACTGCTCCAAAATTGGAGTACTTTCTGTATTCACCAGAAGCAAATGTGTCGTTTGGCTATCGAAATTAATATGCCAATTGCCGGTTCTAGACCCCGAAAACAGCCCGCAGCACCCTCTTTTACAAGGGCGTCGGCTGCCTCATTACCTTGAAAGAGGGAGTGACCCGGGACCCAGATTAGGGTTAGTTTATTGGACACCCCTATTATGTTCAGAATAGTTTTACTGCTTCAGATCGGTTTAGAGTGGCATTTGTGCGTCTCAAACGCTTTCAAAGCAGCCTGACTATCACTGTAAATTTTTATTGATTTGTGCTTGAGGTTTTTGTTCAAAATCTCTCTTGCGTAGACTTCGGCCTGGAAAATTCACTAAGCTAAAACCGTTGGAATGATTTTTAAGTGAATGATCGTTCGAACAATCATTCGAACGATCTTGGCCCATCACTAATTCTGACCCTTCAATGCTTTGACAATTGACGCTGAATATATACATGGAACTCTTATGTGGTTTAACTAGTGACACTGTGCAAGGAAATGGCGGTGTTACTTTAGAGAAGCATATTTGTGAAATTCAATTAATGTTTAGTATTAAACTGTGCACTAGATTAGAATTATTACGATCCTCTAGCAATTCATAACGAACTTTCCTCAGAGCGGAGAGACTTTAATATCCAACATTAAGCGTCTTCATCGTCTAAATTTATTACGGATCGTTCTCCCATCGCAGTAACTAACTAGATAATAACTCTAACTTTCCGCGCACCTCCCATAACGCCGACTTGTAGCAGTACATTTCTCGACTATAATACCGGAATTGAATTAACCGATATCGCTTCTAATAAACGTGATTCCCACCCGACTCTGATCCACCGGCAGCGTCGCTCATCACCCCCCGGGCCCCTATTCGGTAAAACCTGACACCGACGTTAGTTACCAACTTTCTAAAATCGTCCGCCGACAATTGTTTCTCCTCACTTCTACCGTTGGCAACGGCACTACCACAATCGGTCATTACATTATTCCAATTTTCGGGAAAGTTCGCAGGCGGAAACACCGGCCGAAAATTTTTCGTACGTTTAACCACGCCGCGCCCGACATTTACATATTTAAATTCCGGAATGCCGGCGAAGTAATTCGATTAGAAAGTTATATATCTACATACCTCTACGGTGGCGTAAGGGGATGAAGGTGGTGGAAATACTTTCCGTAACCGCCTCTGGGTGGGTATTAGCGATTCGTCGACGAGTTTATTTCAGTTGTAAATACATTTCCTACTTTCCTAATTTATAAATGGAGTTGCGGTACGATTATGAATGTAGTAGGGAATGTTGGATGTTGAAAGCTTCGTAGAACACGGAGTTTCGACCCGAGAGCAATTATGAAAGTTATTTAAAAAAGCTGAATAAATAATGTATAGTAAAGATAGCAAGGACTGTGGGGCAGCACAATAAACACACTGTTCGAATTACTCCTCCCACACAAAGTATTAATTAATTCGGGACGACACGTGTTTCGGGAATACGTGGATTCCCATTATCAAGTCGAATACCGAATGGCCACGAAAATGCTTAAACTAGAAACATGCACCATTTTCTCCTCTCACTTCACTCCCTTTAGCTACCCCAAAAACACATGTACAATGTTTCTATTCCGCCCCGAGTGGCTGAGTTCTTAGAAGGACCATATACCGTCTCAAAAGTAAGTTTTTACAGTTCATAATAAATCCATTAGCGCCGAACACGACAGAGGCAGTTCTTCCCGATTTAAAAGGTTTCTATCCTTTTTAATATAAATGGATTCATAAGCATCTAGCTCGCGCGTCGATGTTACCGATTTCATTAGTTTTAATTTATCTATATTTATATTATGTCCCGTTTTTGCTATATGTTCTGCCACTGCAGACATATCGGCCCTCCCATGGCGGTAATGTGAAATATGTTCCTTATATCCAGTTTCTATAGACCTCTTTGTCTGTCCAATGTAGACCTTCTCACAATCACCACATGCAATTTTATAAATTCCTGACTTTTGTCTCATTTCCGGTTTGTGTTTCGGGTTTCCTAACAGGTTACCAAGTGTGTTGGACGATTTATAACCAATTTTTATATTTATTTTTCATATTTATTATGAACTGCAAAAACGTACTCTTGAGACGGTATATGGTCCTTCCAAGAACTCACCCACTCGGGGCGGTATATAAACATTGTATATGTATTTTTGGGGTAGGTAAAGAGAGTGAAGTGAGAGGAGAAAGTGATGCATGTTTCTATTTTAAGCATTTTCGCGGCCATTCGGTATTCGACTGGGAATTCCCGAAACACGTGTCGTCTCGAATAAGGTAATTAATACTTCGTGCGGGAGGAGTAATCCGAACAGTGTGTAAATAATGTATACAATGGATGAAAACGATCAGTCATAGTTGGTGTAATTAAATTGATCAACTTGTGATTGTTGTACAATGAGTTGACACACTTATCTTCTATTTTCTTGCTTTGATTCCACGAAAACACACAGAAGAACCATTGCGGGCTATTTGAATTCTTGTATATGTAACATTTAAATTGTGGAACATAAGAACCCTTTGTTTATTTACTTGTTAGTTAATCCAAGACTCAGCGTTCTCCACTTATTAATGAACTAATATTTACTAATTTCATTTCTTACCAAAACTAAGTAAAACCATTTATTTTATGAACACAAGCAGTGTATTCGCGAATGAGAAATTATGCCAAGGTAGACTCAGATGGAGTACAGTGTGCACTAAGGCTGTATCTTGGGACCACTGCTCTTTCTGCTTTATGTAACGGCTACATGCGACAGAACAGCTTATCGTAGAAGCAGAACAGATCTTAAAACCCAAAAAGCTTGCATGAAAGCAATTTTTCACTTATCACCTAGAAGCACCTGCAAAATAATTTTTGCATTCCATAATATGATTGCTTAGATTAGTAAGTATATTTACTTTGGAGTGTTCAGTATTCGTTAAAGTTGAATTATATAGTTATTCCAAAGTTAAAATCTTAATCACGAATATCATACAAAAGACGTAACTAAATGCACACTACTGCCAGGAAAATTCACTTAACAAAAGTGTAAGAATGTGCCGTTTGCGAATGTACTAAAATATATAATCATATACTTCATATATAAATTAAACAATATTCCTTGTTAAATTTGAGCCTATATTAAAAAAAGTGCCCGAGGAATAATGCGTTTTATGCAATTGAGTTATATACTAACAAGTTTTAAAAACATGTATTGTTTATCAACATATATGTGTTATTATCAATTTATATTTACACATATGTTTCAAGTTTATTGTGTTCGATGTATAAGAATATCAAGATAATTTTGAAGAAGATGATCTAAAGTAGTACTGGATTTTTTGTAGAAATTGTAGCAAAATGTTACCAGAATCCAAAATAATTTCGATATATATATTGAGTGTTTGTTCTGTCACATTGCCGGGGACTGATGTTATTAAGTCATCTACATATTTGAAAAGGAAAAGTAGTTGAAATAGTAGTTTCGGTAATGTATTGTCTAACATGTGGTCTAAACACTCAATTCTCAAAACAATCGTGTACAATTCACAATAGAGTTGGAAACTGATAAAAGTGTATCTTTTCTTGACACTTAGGTTACAAGAGCTGGCAACAATGAAATCATACTAAACTGGTATCAAAAATCGACATCTGGTAGATTCCTGAACTTTTATTCAAACCATCTCTTACATCAAAAATATAACACTGTTATAGCAATGAAAAATAGAATTACACACATCTCGCATCACAGTTTCATTAATCAGAGTTTAGAGAAATACGGGAAAGTAATTGGATGATTTTCTCTATTATATGAAACAAAGCAACATTTACTAATATTTAATATTAAATTATGTTTGGTACACCATTCAGCAATGTAATCTATATTTTTTTACAAGTTTAAGACGTCACCGAAGATAGAACTATAAATTTTAATGTCATCAGCGTAAGCCAGAACGGGACAAAAGAAGTGCTGCAACAAATCGTTAATGTATAAAACAAGAAACAAAGGCCCCAAGTTGAATCCTTGCGGAATACCGGAAGTAGGAAGGAATTCGTAACACCTAAACGATTGTAATGCACATAGTTAGATCTGTCACTCAAATAGGATTACATAAGTTGCAGCAAAGATGCAGTAAGGCCAAAGCAGTTTAATTTTACTTTAGAATGTAAGTTTTCCGTTCCCTTTTCCTAAGGCACATGGTTTCCGCTGCGTAGGTCGCCACTGGCCTTATTACGGTTTTATATATTTTCAACTGTGTACTTGTACTTAATCTCATGTCCCTCATTAATAGCTTATATTTGTAATATGTATTATATTCTAATTGGATTCTACGGTTGGCTTCCATACTCCTGTTGCTTTCATTACTAATTATTGCGCCTACGCACTAATAATTTAGATAACCCACAAAAATAGCTTTTATTGGATGGACAACTTAATGCATTTTGGTGATTGAAAAATGATAAAACTACCAAATTTCACAATATTTCCATATCACTTAATTTTCTATGCATTTCGTCCTACTGATTCTAAAGAATTTTTGCACCGTGGCAATTAATTTGTCAGATTTTTTTCATCGAAGCAGCTTTATGAAGCCTGAATTTTTACTTTTGACAGAAGTTACCATCATTCTCTGTGAGTATTATTTCGTTCAATGTTATACACCTGGTGATCCGGTGAAGAACAGATCTTCCGGGATTTTACCTTAACCAGAGATATTAAGGCCACCACTGGCAATTTACTTGCCCTAATACCTCTAGACTCTTTTAGTCATTAAGTTGGTAAAGGTATTTTTTGTTCTAGTTCTGCAAAAGTATCATAGTTTTAACATAATAGAAAAACAGTTTTAAAATCCTAGTAATCATTAATGTTGCGAAATACATATAAGAACTAATATCTTCAACAATAAGAATTTTGCAAAATACAATGCTTAATTGTTTATCTGATCATTTGCCTCATCTATTCTATGATTGAACATCTACCAGTTATCATTTGATAATTAATTTCCGATCATATTCGGCTATTGTTAGCCTTATTATTAAATAAATTCAAAAACTGTAAACTATTTTGCAGTTATTTTCAAACGGTAAATATAAAATCGAATTTCCCGATCATATACATTTAATATTCGCGATCCATTGCTCACCAGAGCAATATTTTTACGAAGTCGTCAAACAAATTTTACCTCTACCACTGACCATCACTAGCCATTCATTCCATCGAGTTGTTCAGATTGTGTTCCCCTAACAAACTACGCCGGGATTGCCACCGGGGAAGTATAAATAAACGGAGGAAGGCAAGCCTCGACGGAATTCCCCGCCATTGCTTTATTGTCACGCCGTTAAACTGTTTTGGAAACCGCTAGTAGTAATTGTAAGTGCATACCACACACACACACATACACTCTACATTGGAAAACGTACAAAGTACCATTACCAGTTCACTAGTACCATTAAACTCGCTAGTATAGCAGTGGTAACGTTTGCTAACATTTTACTGCCTCTCGAATGGCGGAAATTACAATTTCCGGTACTATTGCAAAGTGAAAATAAACTTGCCGGGCATATAACATGTGTTGTCGATGTCCGTACCCGCTTTATATCCGAAACTGACACGCCAATTACCGTACAAAACCGTTGAAACTGTCCTGGACCGGAAGGTGCCACCGGCTACTGGTAGTTTACAGTGAGGCAATATTATTGTTTATAGAAGACTCTAAACAACATGTCGTTCTCGTAATGAAACTGATTCCTTCTATGTTTGCGGTAAACAATGTAGGCATTTATAGCGTCACAATGCCGTAGATAAATCATTTACATTATTTTACAAATAGAATTGGTCCTAAGTTCGAATCATGCGGCACCCCAGAAGTTACTTAGAGCGCAAATACAACCATTTATTCAAATGATATAACTGCGGCCACTGTAGTTTAGTATGCCTATCACCGTAATATTCCAGCTTTCTTTAGTGAATTAAAACTCTATTTGAGCTATCTAGTTAATGGCTAGCTAACCTAACGAGATTTTGACAAGCAATGATAATGATAAGTTTGATCCAGTGAATATAATTATGCCTTTGCCGCGTGCGATACATTTACCAACGCTTGATTTATTCCATTAACTGGTATGGATACTGGACTGGTTCGCAGTTGCAATTTTGAAACTAAATTTTGTGTCATAAAATTTGACTGCGATCCGGAATCTACCAATGCACGAGCCTCCATAAAATTGTTATGTCTGTCGCCAATTAAAACTAGTGCTGTTGATAATAACACATATTCATTCGGTCTTATGGATGAATGTGCAGTAACTACAGGCGTTGCTGTTACTTCTGTATTCGGCGATTCATCAGAAGATGCATGCTGCTGCCTACGTTCTCGCTCGAAGTGTAATAATGTATTGTGCGGTTGTTTAACATTTTTTTTACAATTACTAGCTGCACAGTCTTTACTTGGATGGTGTGGTTTCAAACAATTAATGCATAATTTTAGCTTCTGAATGGCATTTAATCTTTCTACCGCGGAAAGACGTAATGAATTTTCATTTCATATCGAAATATAAAATGATCACCTTTGCAAAAATAGAAATTTGGTTCATTTGTAATTACATAACAGCTACTGCTTTGCTTAGCCTTGTTTTTGTTTAACGTTTCTAACAAAATGCAATGTTTTATAAAAAATTCCAAAAACTGTTTCAGAGATAGGACTGAGTCAGCGGTTATCGAACCTTCCAACGCTCTTTTTGTTTTAACGTCAAATTTTGAAGCAATTAAATGAAATAACAACGTATCCCAGCTGTCTGTGATTGCCCTAATGTGGCTGACAATCTGATGTGTTTTTGCACATGTCAAGAAGTTTACGCAAATGTGCGTGTGACTCCGAATGAACGTTTGGATATTCGAACAATTCGTTTACGTTTGTATGAATGACAATGTGTTTATTTTCAAATCTGGATTTAAATAAATCCCAAGCTACTAAGTAATTAGAGTCTGATGCCTCTAACGCGTTTATTACTTGCTCAGCTTCCCCTTAAAACAAGATCGCAAATAATAGAATTTTTGCTATTGCATTAATTGCTTGTTGTCTTGAATTAATGCCTTGAATAAATGTATCGGCAAACATAAGCCATTTGTCGTACGCGCCATGAAATTGGGGTAAGGAAATTTTCGGTAGTTTAAGGTTAATTGTGCTATTCTTATTGGTGATGGATATTCTATGCGAACTATTTTTACATTGTTCAGAATTTTTGATGAGCACTTTAGCCGATATAAGAATCTCATGGTACCGATTCTGGAATATTTCACGATCATGTTCTTGTGTTTCATCAATGACCTCTAATTTGTCTTGCGCTAATTTATAGTCATTTAATATTGCATCGATTTTCTCAGTTTTAATTGATGTAATTTGTCCGCGGAATATTTGTTTATGAAATTTTCAAGGCGCGGTAACTCCGCTTTCAGACTAGGGCATTGGCGAATTAATTCGTTTAATTCAGACATTGCTGGTAACATGCGAAAACACATAAGGAAGAAATTGAGGAAAGAAACTAGGCAGTGACTGACAGGTTCTGCTATCTCCGCTTCCGATGTACCAACCCAGGATATGGCGAAACGATTTGCGTCTTCCTCGGGGATGGCTTCAATGAATGAATGTGTCTTGTGTCTTGAAACGTGTGTTCAAAGTACTAAAATCCGTCTCGAAGGACCACAAAATGTGTTCGTTCGGAGCACTAGACTTAAGAAATCTGTCGCTTGCCGAACCAAGGGGTGTGTTTGGGTTGCTGCACTTAAAAATAGAACGCCTTCACTCTATTGTGTCTACTGGGCAACTAACTTTATTATCCCACTCAAAGGACGCCCTTGGTAAAACTGCACATATACAATCTTAACACACAATAATATCACAATCCAGCCAGTTTTCACCGGTGCACTCCACAAATGGGAGCAAAGTTGGCCATTAAAAATCCATGTTAATATAGAAAATTATTTTTAAGGTATTGGAAATGACTACAAATATAGGTATCTGCAGGAAAATGCAACACCGCGTATATGTACGAAGCAATACTTTCCCCCATCACATCATGATTTGGGCTGCAGTGTGTTATTCTTTACAAAGACATTATCAGTATACTTTGCACCATGAAAATAACTTCAATAAAAGGACTTTTGGGCATATTTTGCTTTGCCATATAATACGGTGTATCAATAGTTTCAGTTAACGTGTTGCTCTTCACACTGTAGCATATTCAAAATAACGAATGCTGAAATAACAATTTAAAGATGCAGTGAAGTTGCGTAGACAGTTTAGAGTTTATCAGATGAATCAGTGACCTTATGGAACTTGCATTCAATTGCTTTAACAGTGGTTATAAATAAATATAGCAATTTTGGAAATAACAGGCCAGGATAAGCTTCATTTCCTTCTCTAACAAGAGGTCCAGTTTCGGCCAATTTTAAATCTGGGGAAAATAATTTTTGTTGCAATATATAGTTTTAAAATTCAAAATTGAATTTTAGATTTACATAAATGGTGTAAATGTTTGACTGTTTTAGCTGTAATATCACAATATATGTCCGAATATATTGAACCTTAGAATTTCATAATTATTTTATTTCATTTAATTATCATGCTCTAATAGAAATTCTGGTGCTTTTCCCCCATTTCTTTTCTTTTATGTAAAGACGTGATTAAGCTTTCCAAACAGCTTTGAATTTGGTTGCCTGTCTTCTTACTAAAGTTCATTTCTAATTTTCCTTTTATTCATTTGCTTCTATATTCTTGCTTTTTTTATTTTTGAAAATTTAGATATCGATTCATTTACAATAACACCCAGGGCCTTAATGAGTTGTTTCGTATATTTTGAGGTAAACGTCATCATCACTCGTCAGTCATTGCCAATCGCTGCAGTTATTCGCTGGCTTTAAATATGTTTGAAAATTCGTGAAGGGTCTGAAAAAACTTTGCGAGGGACCCTTACGGTGCACGCATATGGCTGAATTCAATGCCTCTTCACCTAGCACTAAAAACATTACGATTAACCGAATGGAACGCTATAAAATTAATTTTGTAATTACACATTTTCTCATATTGTTTTTCGCATAGAATTCTGAACGTACAGCTCGCCTCTATCTGATCGCTGCATATACCAGCTCACACACTTCACGTCCGTCTAATGCCGTTAATAACCGACTGGCCGCATTTGAATACGCAATTCGTAACAGTCACACATTTATTTCTCCCCAGAGGTTGGGATTTTGCGCCAGAATAGTGGCGCCAGAGGCAACCACGTCAACAATGACGATGCTGGTTATTTGCATGTTAAATGTTACTCTCGTGCATTCAGGGCAAAGGAAAATCATGCACCACCACCTTCTGGCTGAAACCCTCCGATTCATTCCGTGGTTACTGGTACACCGGCCGCGGCCAATACATTACAGACTCGATTGCAATCGCTATTGATTGATGATCGGCAAAGATGGGAAGCATATGTACATATCCATGTGGGTGTTTAGGTGACAGGACATGCTAACTGAGTATGTCGAATTACCGACATACATGTTGAAGTAAACATTGGTCAGTTGGTTAGAGTAAAATGAAGGCATTTTCGATTTTTTTCTAATATAAAATCTTGAAACATTGTGTGCGAGATTTACTACTGTATTAAAAAAAGTAAGATGTTTACCGCTTTACTTTATAAAATTTAACTTATTTATAGCAACTATCGACTTTTCAGACAAAAGCTTTACTTTGGTGCAGGATCCACAGCGACAAGCATAATGTTAAAAATCATCCTGTCTGATATTTACTTTCGATAAGAATGAAATATTGATCAGAACATATTCTCTCTTGTACAGTTCCTATAGGTCGTCTCAACCTCCGTATGCAGTGTGGGATATAATAGCAACTTTTATCCCTTACTATCCTTAGTTACTGCCATTAGCGCTATCTTCACTTCCGATTGCTATGTTGCAACTTATTTGCATATGCCGGCGTCGGCAAAGTAACTATCTATCTGTCTATTAGCGTCAACCGCTGTCAATCGTTATCGTCGTACTTCTAAAATATTTTTAGTTAAATTCCACATTAATTTGTTTATATATAGTTGTACAAATCGTTCTTTTCAGAACGCTTCCATCTTTTTCGAGCGTGCCCTGGGTAATATGGATATTTTTCTTAATATTTTGAAATTTTATAACCTGTACATTAATTAGTTTTCACTGCATTAATGGAGCCTCTAGGGAGATAACGGCGTAAGGGAGAAAAATTTAGCCTGAAGGGAAAGTGAGTAATCGCAAATGTTTTAAATTATTTTAATAAAACTGTGAATGTGAGTGCTGCCGCTCAAGAAGCAAGTAGAGCTTTGGGGTGCATAGTGTGTACAATATATAATATAAAACAGGAGCAACAAACTGGTTCATTATCAAGTCCAAAAAAACCCCAGGAAAAGGAAAGGCAGACAACTAAATGCCCGATTACAAGCATTTGATGAGAACACGCAAGCACCTATTCGACGTTTTTCTTTATACAGAATATGCCAACCGCATTAAATGCAATTCTTGCTGCTCTCAATGCTGATGATGATCTCCCTAACTTCAGCCCAGCAACTTTACATAGATTGTTACATGGATTGTTATGGGTTTGGAATTTTAAAAAGTAGGACGAAAAAGTATACTCATCGAACGAGACGACATTACTCGATGGAGGCACAAATACTTAAGAAATTTAGAGCAAATAGGTACAACTAGTTCTTCCTATTTGACATTTATGTAAGTTTAATTATTTCAGGTCGAACTATAATATATACTGATGAGTCATGCGAGTATAGGATATACAGTAAATAAAACTTGTACAGACACTACAATTCAAAATATTCGACAAGGTTTTATCCAAGGATTAAGTACTCGTATGAAATCCTCAACCATGCTTAGATCTCGTTTTTCATTAGTTCATGCTGGTGATGATTATAGATTTGTTCCTGGTGCTCAATATACATTTCTTTGCAAGTAAAACACTGCTGATGTTCATCATGAGATGGAGTCAGATACATACGAGGATTGGTTTATTAAGAAATTGCTTCCAAATATACCGCGGAAGTCAGTGATTGTTCTTGATAATGGTTCCTATCACTGCAGAAAATTAGAAAAAATTCCAACGGCAGCATGGAGAAAAAACAATATCATTGATTGGCTCCGTG
>JARFOC010036761.1:0-25913 GCA_031763485.1 Osmoderma eremita
TATACAATCAGACGTGTTGTGTGATCCCAGAAGTATATTTATATATTTTTTAAATATATTTTTTATATACTTTATCTAATTGACAACGTATTAAAAAAGTATCAATCCTTTCTTAAAGCATGTTCTCTGTTAGTAATACTTTATATTATATTATGGTTATGAAGTAGCTTGAATTGCTTTTGTTCTATTGTTTAATTTGAGGAGTGATAAAAGAGATACTAAAATATTCGCATAGGTGTCCCAATTCGGTTTATGCTGCAAGAAGAAATATAGAAAGACTGCAACATTCCTATTATTCATACCTAATTCAATGACCAAGTTTTGATATCCAGTGCTGTTCCAAGATACTACAGTTAATATGACACGGTCCAAAATTTTCAATAATGTTTCTGCAAATAATTCGGTTCTTATCGATTCAGGTGATACATTCTATATATACAAATAAACACAAGCATAAATATGAATATATAAATAGCATCAATTAATTCTTTATTACAATTGTTAAGAACTGTTTTGTGAGCGCCGAAAAACCCAGACAGTAACGGCCGTCAACCGGAGACCCGTTCGTACCCCGGGCATTTGACGGGCTACAACCGCTTGCCGAGCCGCGCGCCCGCTTTCTGGTCACCTGTTACCACGTCAGTGCACCAACCGCGGAACCAAAACCGAGCGGATATATAAGGGGCTGCGTACGTAGACAAGTTGGAAAGGTATCGGGTGGCCGTGTTTTCGCTTATACGGAAAAGACCGATGCGCTCAACCAACTTCGGATATCAGGTCCAACAGCCTCACAGCGCGTGTACGGTGTTATACGGACGTATACATCATATATGCACATAGACACAATGTCCTACTAAGAGACTTTGAGTTGCGATTAAGTGCGAAATATACACATTTATTTTTATGTATTTATACATTTGCCTGTATGACTATTTAGTTTGAAAATAAACTATTTTAAAATAACAAAATGCCTCTTTTGTGTTCTCTCGCCGGCAAACTGTTCTGCAAACTAGTAGAACCCTAACAACAATGTTCAGTAGCTTTTGGTAGAGACTATAGACTAGTACAACGATTTTAAAGTTGCCTGTATTACACATTGCCTGCAACCAAACACACTTACCAGCGCGATAGGGAAACATACATTTAATTGAATAACATACTAAAAAGAGGTTATAAACTTCATAATTTAGATGCTTTGCTATAAGTTGTAAGAGAAAAATGTTAATATAATAGCAACATAAAAGTTGAAATTTCGATGTTCTGATATAGCTGGTTGTATAACAAGCAGAGATGCATATTGTAGCATGGAATTCTGTCTACAATGTTTTAATTACGTTAGTCCTTACTGTTATAATCATGAAAATATTATAATAAAATATTTTTTGTATTCATTATTGAGATAAACATTTCAGATATCTTTAGATTAATAATGCAATTAACCTTGAATGTAATCTAATTAGGTTGTTTCATTTAATTGTTTCCTACATACTACATACGATAACAGACTTTATAAAGCGTTAATTATTTGAATAATTGTTATTCAAATAGAAAACTATTTAATCAGAGTATTGCGATCGGCAAACATACGTATCTATTTGCGCAGAAATGCCTAACCCCAATAGGGAAGGCTTAGATTATGAAAATACTATAAGAAATCCTTTGGACATCGGAAACGAAAACGACAAAATCTTCTTTCTCGATGACGAAAAAGTAGTTTTTCCCAAATGTGATGAAATGGGAGTTGTAGAAGAAACTTCTATTTTTGATAACTATATAAGAATTCCATCGAATTTCGGGAAAGGAAACGATAGTGGATTCTGTTTCCCGATAAGATATTGCGACTGGGAAGTGGTAAAATGGAAGCTGCTGAAGAGGGCCAGTTGAATTTAAATGTAAATATAGAGAAAGAGTTCCTAAATCCAAGTGTTGTTATCGTTGGAGAAGAGAAAGAAAACAAGGAAAAGGAAGATTCTTGGTTCAATTTGTATTTGTGAATATGCATGTGTAATAAACGTTAAAAAATTAAAATTGATTTTATGCACTAATATGATGTTTATTATGAAGCTAAATTGTTGCAAGTTTTGGATTAACGTTTTGAGCAAAAGAAAACAATCATTTTCAAAAAACTGTAAAAAATGATGAATGAAGTAGAACGAAAAAATTTAAATAATGAGGAACCAAGTGGAATCAAAATAGAAATTTATGGTTTTGAAGACGATCAAACGGGAATGTCAATCGCTTGTCAATTTGCATGTATGCTTTTTTCACCATTTACCATGTAGATACACGCCTGCTTTTTGGTTTGCATTTTAATTGAAATTATGGAACACCACAGGCGTATTATTGCGTATATTAAATTTAATACCAATACAAATTTGTTTATTTTAGGCCTTAATATTTATTTGGTATAAGTGCATTATGAATTACTGCACTCTATCAATTCATTTTCTTTTTATTAGATTTATGACTTTTTTTAGACTTATCTTAAGTGTCACATCCTGTATAAATCACTTGTTGAAACAATTGTTTTGTCACTTGACTTGAAATATATAATAAGTGTGTTATGACACGAGTTCTTTACGTTATCTTTTTCTAATTTGCCCTCTTTATGCCCCTTTTCTGATATTTATAATAATTTTAAAATTTGGTAATTTTCGTGCTGGTTAATTTAATGTGAGTTTGTCAATTTTCTATTAAAATTTTATACTCACTAAATTTAACGTAAAATGAAGGATAATTTATTTGTATCCCACATCAAATTTCATCTGATATGATTTGTGATTATTTCGTGTTTAAACCACTGCGTTTTGCACTTGATAAATTGACTTTACATTTTCAGACGTTTAAAATTTCAATTGACCATTTTTAGAAATCTAAATTACATTACTTTTTTTATTATAGCACACTGTGCTATATTTTCTTGTAATTACAAGAGGAATCTATGAGATTTATATTGTACAATGTATAGACTACATTGCAATCCTTGTACCTGACATATGTATGGTGTTTTAGGGAATTTAGTACTCTACCATCTTCTTCTCAGAACTAATTGAAAGGTGCGCTCATATCGATGCTAAGTAATATTACCCTTATGGTACTATCGAATATAATATTGTAAAATATATGTATAAAGTTTGTGAAAGTTGACGAAGTTACATCTTTCGTATGACCGTAAGTATGCAACCTTATTATCACAGCTGCATTCTTGTAATAACAGAAATAAGACCATGGATTGGTCTGTGCCATCCAAAATTCTATTCATTCTTCTATACAAGCTTTTTTTCGCATATGTCATTCAGAAAATGTGCCAAAAACTGTATGCATTCTCTCGTGCAGATTTTTAAGTAGCACATGTTCTATTTCCAACTATAATTCTGTTCAGAAAGTGAGCGCACAAGTTGCGCAATTGACGGTTTCGAGTAACGCATTCCTGAAAGTTATACTTACAATTGCAATTAATCTTTTTGCTTACCAAACGGAATACAATAAACATATTCTTTGGATTACTCCTGCCGCACAGAATTGTTAAATCTAGTTATTTTTAAAACACAATAACGCACCAACCAGCTTTACCAATAATGTTTTTCATGTACTGACTCCAACAATAGCAACTTACAGACTAAAGACTCTGAAGGTAAACAATTCGCTCTAACATTAATATACCTTACTCAACAAAAACATAGCCATTAGGAATATAATTACACTAAAAAGTACAGTCGGCTCCAGGTACCTGACGATAAATCACTTTTAGCTCGACGAGCGTTAACAAAATAATAATTAATTCTGGGCACGTCAATCTTTAGAGACGAAATACACAATAGCAATAAAAATAACGATAATGATTAAACAATAAGTAAAAACCAAAAGAATTACTACCAACTAAAGTAATTGTAATATAAATAGTATAAAACACTCTATGCAGGCTTCTACAATTTTACACTGAGAGTCTCACTTGGTCGAGTAACCTTTGGTTTACACCAAAGGTATATTAATGCACCCCCCTAATAGACAGGAATAGGAAAAATATTAACTGGATTGTAACAATCAATCGTCTCTTGTCAGGTTTTCTTTGATTACTATTGGTGTAACGTTGAATTTACGGCGTATGCGAAGCAAAAATACTGTTCATAGGAAAACGCGACTACTGTGACAAAAATTCGCTTGGCCCGTTAAACGCTCAGCCCCTATATTATGTTGCAATCACATACCCTGTCAGGCTGACGTTTCTAAATATCAAAAGGAACGAAATTCTGAGAACAAAAATAAACTTTGCATCAACGGAGCTTACATATTTATTAATTGTTCAGCGAGTTCCCTGACAATTTACCGAAAAAAAAAAAAAGATAAAATCAATTTCGTATGAATTACAAACAAAATGAAAATTAATATAGTGTACTAGATATTGACAACCTTATTAGATATAAATAATAGTTTTCTGACATATCAATAAATAATTATATATATAAAAAAACGTGTTATTTATGCAATCTGGTTTGAAACACTCTAAAGATATCGATTTCTGATAGTGGACAGGCAAATATTTTGTCATTCGGTCTGTTGTTATATGACATAAAACAAAACTTTGTTTTTGCGAAATTCAGTTGATTCACTGGTAAGACCTTTTGTCTTCACAGTCGCTATTTTCATTTCGGATTCGCTATGATCAATACGTTCGTCATATTTATTCTCCAAATCATTGTAAAACAGTTTTCTCGGATTATTTATCATCATGACGTTCACGGGTCGACGGCCTAACCAGATCGGCACCTCCCACAAAATTATGTAACTAACTTGTCACGTACCACGAGAAAGACTGCATTAAACTAATTATAGTCCGTGTCCGGAGTTGAAAGTGTGCTTTCTTGATGTAAATTGTGAGACATGTTTTCATCGGACTTAGAATTAGATGTGATTACAAATATACGGCGGGCCTGCTTCCGGATTTGTAAAAAAAACCAAGCAGTCTCAAAGACTCGCTTGACCGGTTAAGGATTAAACGAATGACTTTAACCAGTAGCGGCTCGTTCGGGGTGGCAGTGAAGGGGACTGCCCGCTCAAACATAACTAAAGAAAATGAATTTCATTTAAGTTTAATTTATTTTTGGTAATTGTGCGTTTTAGTGCTCCCAGATCCCAGCTATTCGCGGGTATTTAATACACATGCGCAACGGTGGACCATGTTGTCAGATTTCCTTTAATACTTGTAGACCCATTTGGCGGAATTAATTTGAATTAAAAAACCCGTGGTTGGCTTTTCCATAATCTTATTGTTAAAAGTTAGTGAACAACCTTATATTTTTCTATTCAGAATGAATTAATAATGAACTGTTGCTTACCTCATCACGTTTAATACAGTTCATATTTTTCACGATTTGAATTTTTATAAATGTGTAATATTATACTTTCTTTGTTACATAAGGCGGTTAGGAAGAAATATTGAAGAACTGTCTTCAGATAACCGTGTAATATAGATAGACACTTATTGTAAATAAGAGACATTTCATTAAATAATTGTTTTATTTCCTGTATTTTCTTCGAAGGGAAACAATACACATTTAAAATGAAACATTTATTAATTCACACATTGCTACTGATGTTTTTCTTTCAAACGTACAAAATTGACTGTAGTCTAACTTATATATGCAACAAATTACATGAATAATATATTAAAATTAGAAGATATCTACAGAAACTAAAGTCATATTTACATTATTTAAATAGATGTCAAGTTATGGTTTATTCATGGTACCTTAAGGGATTGTCCCATTGTGCTGCTGCTTTTATTGCTTCCTTACTCATAAGCTTACATAAAAATATACTGGTGTGGTAGTCAAATTATAAATTTCATAAACTTTTTCCAGTTCCAGAAATATTTTCTTTTGTTGAAAGTATCGGTAAATAAATAATAATACTAATGTTTTTTCAATGATTATTTGGCTTTATATTCTTCAAAGATATTGCTGTCAAAGAGGATTACGTTAAGATATGTTCAACACTGTTCACAAACAACCTAGTATTATTTGCCATTGTTGAGTTTTTATTTACCAGTGACATTGGGATTTCACATTCCCACAAACAGGAATTCTTTAGTAAATGGTACTTTACGAGGCAATAAATACATGTTAAATTAAAAAAAATATCCCGTAAAAAAACTCTCTGAGCCCTAATTTCCCGATCGTTCCTAATTTGGCTCTCAGTTAAGATTACTACGTACTATACCAACTCTGCCAGCCATGGTAAACTAAATAAATAAGCTAAAACTGAAGATAAAATATTTTAACAATAGTAAATACTCAAACAAAAAAAAAATAATTTAACAACAATATTATAATTAGAATAATTCAAAATAATGTAATGAAATGAGATCAGTCCCATAATTTAAAAGTTTTTCTGTGCCTGTCGTAGAATGGATAAAATATACCTAACTATTGAAAAATTCCAATGTAGATATGCAATTGAGGGCATTAGTGCTGACGTCAAAAAATGGCAACTCTCTGAAGCTTTTTCCAAACAAAACAAGCTACATAATCTCGCATTCCGTTCACGTTATTCGACTTTCTTTAAAAATGTTTTATTTCTAAATTTGTTTGCAGTATGTATGGTATCGTGTTTCCTTTTTGCGCTGTATTCTATCTTATTAACAAATCTGTGATATGCTTTGCTTGTAATTACCACACTGAGCAGAAGTGCAAGTATTTTTCAAAGAACTCTGAGTTAAACAAATAAATTGATTAATGCTGTATTGTATACACACGGTGATGGATATAGATGGATGTAAATGTAATAAATTTATATTGTATACATATTACACCAGTGGTCACTAATTTGTCGCTGCGACTGACAAGATACATACCAGAATGTTCAACTACTACACAAGAGGAAGAAAAGTTATATATGCAAATACATTGCATTAAGACATTGTGTTACGATTACGCTGTAAATAGTAGGATAATGTTTTGTTATAAAATGGCTAAATAAAGGTCTTCCTTTTATTAAGTGTTTTAATTATGTGCATGTATTACATTATTTGTCACTCAAAAAATATGGCCAATACATTATATTTTAATTATAGGAACTTCCTCCACCAATCCGTTAGAAAATGTACCAAGAAATTAAACAGACTCATCGAAAACCTTTAAAATCTTCAATAACTTGTTCCGATAGATTCCTATCAGTTGCTCAGTATTTCATGCGTGGATACATTTCTTCTATGGTTTGTATTGTAATAAACGGGGCTTTGGGACATTCCACAGCGATGTCTTATTAGTGACTGATATAATATGGTATGCAAATGTTGCCCTATGGTGACACAATGTAGCCCTTTTGGTCACGTACAGTGCGTACAATACATTTTACGTGTTTTTGCAAATTATGTAAACTGATTGCACTTACTTCTTTATTGTAGGAGCATTCCGTCACATTTGCTCTACCTGTGCCCCTAATAATCTTTAATAATAATGTTATGCCGTAATATGCAGTTATATCGTTAGAAAATCAGGAAAAACCACAACTTGCTAAGAACTAAGCAATCAATTTCAAAGGAATGATGATTATGTTTGAAGTAATTTGTTTTGTTTGGAAACAAAAACATGGCGCGTTGCCATGCCAACTGGGTTTTGTGACGACACACTAATGGGGTCAATTTCCAACATCCAACATCCGAGGACGTTTCTGTTTTTGGCACCTTCTGCGCATGCGTCAGAATTCATTCAAACTGGGTGCGCTAACACGTACAATTGCCTTATTTTTATTAATTTATAATAATGATAATAATAATAAATGTTCAGTGTTCGCACCCACTGCTTCCCATCCATTAAAAATACTCACGAGCCGCTGCTCACTTTAACACCATTTAACTCCAATATAATGCATTTCCGAAAGAAAAAGTCCCAAGAAAAGAACTTCATTTCATTATTCTCCACTATTGCAAAAAGTGTGCAGGTAATTTTTATACCGACTTTGTATATAAACATGTTTGCGAAAAAACAAAACAGCCTTAATTCATATTTCTGCATCAAATTTTTTTTTCATGAAATCGTTGAAATACGTCAGTTATTGGTCGAAGGGGTGCAACTTCTAGGGAACAAATCACCCCCTACTCCGAAATTCTTAAATTACGCTAGGGGTTGAGTTTATGTAATTTACAATACAATGACGTATCTACTATCTCCTTGAAATCGATCTTATCGTTCTCGATAAATTACCTTTTTAACATAAGAATGTGTTTTAATGTATTTTAGGTATATTAATCAATTGCGTGCGGTGACTAAAACTGCCATTTTCAGAAATGCAACTATAAATAATTTATGAATAATGTTCATTTGTAAAAATTTATAAACAGATATCCTATCATTTTTCATTATTATTTTCACTATTCTTCATATGGGTGGTGTAGATTTCAGTTTATTATAATTATGTTATCATTGCGGTATTGGTACGAAATTTGCATTCTTAGTATGCTCGTCCTTTTGAGAATGTAAACATTGTGTTATCTTCCCTGGGAGTTACCTATGAGGCGTCTCTGTTTGCTTTACTTGTCCATTCTAATAATATTTTCACATCGTACGTATTTATTTCTTAATTATTGACAATTTGATAAAATAACCAGTTCGAGATGCACAAAAAATGTTGTTGCCAATCTGTAAACTCGTACGAAAATCACATACATTTTTATATGTTTAAAGTTACTTGTATATCAGGCATTTTGGCCAGTGTCATAATTTTTATTTACACATTTGAATAGTGTTATACAAATATAGACCAATTGCGTAAGCAATGTTTGTAAATTCATGTTTGTGTTATTCATTATAAATAAGTGGATTTGTATGTTTTGAATCTTGATTTTAAATCTGGAATTGAAAGTAAATAGCCTTAACAAAGACATATTTTTTTATTGATTAACATTCTACAATAAATTATAAAATTAGATTACGACGTCATAACTTAATTTTTGACCGAATAAATTAAATATAGAATTTCTAATAAGTTTTTAATCGTTGGGAAATATACTTCTGTCTTCGGTTTCCTCTTTATCTGCACACTCATCGTCGTCCGGAAATGTTATCTTATCGTCCGTATTTATACCAACTTCGTTAAATATAGTTATGAAATTATTATCTCCAATCCTTGGATCATCCGGAAATACAATTTTATCACTGTCCCTGTTGCTCAAAACCGCCGGATTCCTGATATAGTCATCGAAGTTTTCACCATTTAGAAAGCCAGATTTTTCATCCGTTTCCTTGTTGTCCTGGTTATTGCGCCACGTGCTTGGTTCACGGATGTAATCTTCAAAATTCTTATCTTCTTCACTTGTACCCTCATTTGGATGCCTAAAATCGTCTCCGAAATCCCCAGAATGCCCTTTGCCATTATTGTCGACCCCAAATCTCTCCGGGTGTCTAATATAATCTTCGAAGTTGCCTTTTGGTGTTGTTTCGTTAAATATAGTTATGGAATTATTGTCTCCAAGCCTTGGATCATCCGGAAATACAATTTTATCACTGTCCCTGTTTCTGAAAATCGGCGGGTTCCTGATATAGTCATCGAAGTTTTCACCATTTGGAGAGCCAGATTTTTCTTCTGTTACCTTGTTGTCATCGCTATTGCGCCACGTGCTCGGGTCACGGATGTAATCTTCGAAATTCTTATCTTCTTCACTTGTTCGCCCACTCGGATGCTGAAAATCGTCTCCGAAATCCCGAGGATACTCTTTGCCATTATTGTCGACCCCAAATCTCTCCGCGTGCCTAATATAATCTTCGAAGTTACCTTTGGTTGTTGTTTCGTTTGTGTTCGTCGACATGTCGATATTAACTGCGCCTTTCGATGGTGATGTAATCGTTTTTCACGGTCGGTAGCCGATTACAATTTTAAATTAGAGTTTATAATTAGATGCGCTGGTCAGCTATCGTATAGTGTACGCGCATACCACTGCTATTATAAATGAATTAAGTCGCGACAGCAACGCTAAAAAACGAACTGAATGGCAACTGCATGCATGCTTTAAATTTATATACATTTGTATGTGTGCGCTTTTGTAAACGCAGAAGGAAATTTCGCGAATAATATTCATATGTGTAAACACATGTATGTATGTTAGGGTGGGCGTTCAAAAGAAACGATTATCTTTGAGAAACATCAAACAACCTATAATTATTTGATTAATTTATGTCGGAGCATGATAGATTAACTACTGGTTGGAATTGTTTGTATATCGTCGGTAGCAAGGAATTACAAGAATTGTAATACTATTAACCTATCCTTCATAGTAGTTGCACTAGATTTCATCATCTGAATCTTGGTAGTGATTATGAATTAACTTGGGTTAAGATAAAAATTGGTCGGTGGAATTACCCTTTTCTGTATTACATTATACTGAAGCAGTCTGGCCAACGGGATTAATTGTAAATGATGGAACTTCTCGAGAAGTTTTTGATATCATTGCAATAATAGCATGCCTTAAGTAAATATTTTAAATCAACTTTTTAATATACAGGGTGACGCATTAGTGTGGCAAAGCTCAATATATCCGTTATCATGTTTCAAAAAAAGTTATTTACGAAAATTGTAGACAGTTTTAAACTTAACATTTAAATTTTTTATATTGGCCCACTTTTATAGCAAAGTGACATATTTTCAAAATTGTCATAACTGAATACAGGGCGAGTCAAAACTCAAATACATTCATTTCTCAATTATTTTAAATGGATCAGCCTGTATTTTATACCATGAAAAGCAAGAATACTTTAATTACATTCATTTTTATTATGCACTCTCTATACCTAAAGTTATTTGTTATTTGAGTGTGTTCGATTTCAGGAGCAAACATTACTCCAATAAGATGTTTTGGATGAAGAAACATGATATATAATTATATATTTAAATATATTATTATTCGTAAATATGCTAATGTATGACTTTCGGCTGTACTTTGCATGAGAAACATCTCTCTTAAGCTTCCAGCAATAGTCTGCCAACATAGCAGGGTTCCATTTGCCTTGGTATCGTCAGCACTTTCATCGACGCTTAGTGTCATGTTCTGTGGAGGTTTAGGCGCAAGTAATTCCGGACTGTACTGGTCTCAGTGCAGATGGAATATTAGGATATTTTACAGTATGGTTGGATTTAGAAGTCATACAACTATATTTATTAGACAAAAATAGCAATCGATAATATGATCTGCTTTTTCCCTCCAAATCATGGCAATAGCAAAAGGCATATGTTGTTTACCTTTTGCTCACGCTGTAAGAAGTCTGACACACATAACACAACAAATATGGGCAGCCCAGCTTTTGTCTTCATCACCTACTTTACACTTGAAATACTGCTCATAGCACTTTTTAAGGAGAGGTGTGAAAGAGCGTTTTTGATATTTAAATGTCAATTCGCCGCAAATGTAGCAAAAAGAGTTCGGGTAGTTTACACATTTCCTTGGCATCTTTACAGGTGATCAAATGTTCGCGGTTTCACTACAATAGCTTGAACGCACCACAACGCAACACTCTCTCGTAATCGTAAGACGTATGAGGTAATAACAAATAATTCAGTGTTCTTGTTGTAATGAAAATATGCTCGCATGTGTATATAATAACTTTACCTGCTCCGAATTTTAAATATTTGCTGTTATTTCTCTAGAATTTACGTTTATCACTTTAAATTTTAACAAAATTATGACCTTGATGGAATTTTCCATTTGGTCATGTGGTTAATGTATAAATAAATATATTACATTATACTAATTATTATTCTTGTTTCGATAACTTCATATGTACGAATAATAACATATTTAAAGTTCTTTCTCGTAAATAAACCATCCTTTATTTTAAACATCATGTTTCTTCTTCCAAAATATCTTATTCGAGTATTTTTTGCCAGTAATGATTAACATAAACGCAAAAGATCAGTTTGTTTTGTCTCAAATGCCACATCAAAGTATAAACTCTGGCATTTTCTAGCTTCTAATAATAAAATATCTACAACTTTTATCTCTGGTGTTTATTATCACGCTGGCTATACATGCAGACAGAAGAACAGGTCTAAATAAACAAGAATTGACCCCCTTAATGTGCCGTCACAAAAACCAGTTGGCATGGCAACGCGCCATGTTTTTTTTCTAAACAAAACAAAATATTTCAAACACAATCAGCTGACAATCATCATTCCTGTGAAATTAATTGCTTAGTTCTTAGCAAGTTGTAATTTTCCTGTTTGTCTAACAATATAACTGCATATTACCGCATAATATTATTATTAAAGATTATTAGGGGCACAGATAAAGCAAATATGAAGGAACGCTCCTACAATAAAGAAGTGCATAATTTGTAACAGCTACACCTAAAATATATTGTTTTCAGATTAAACTCACTGAAAATACTAATTGCAAGTACACACTGTACATGACCAGAAGGGCTGCATTACGTCACCATAGAAGAATTGTATCCAAGCAAGGAATACTGAGCAACTGATAGGAATCTATCGGAACAAGAAATTGAAGATTTTAAAGATTTTGAGGAGGCTGTTTGATATCTTGGTACATCTCCTAACAGATTGATGGAGGAAGTTGTGATAATTGAAATATAATGTATTTGTCATATTTTTTTGAGTGAAAAACAATACATGCACGTAATAAAAATACTTAATAAAAGGAAGACTTTTATTTAGCCATTACATAACAAAGCATTATCCATTTATAGTGTAATCGTAACACAATATAAGTTAATGTCTGTACGTATTTGCACATATAATTTTTCTTCCTCTTGTGTAGTAGTTGGCACAGATGGCTGTTGATCAGTATGTATACAATATAAATTTATTATTTTATTATTATTTTGACATCCTTCTATATCCATCACCGTGTGTATACAATACAGCATTAATCAATTTATTTCATTAGCTCAGAGTTCTTTGAAAAATACTTGCACTTCTTGCTTATTGTGGTGATTACAAGCAAAGCACATCTCATATTTGTTAATCATACAGAATGCAAGGTAAAAAAGAAACACGATACCATACAAGCTGCACACAAATGTAGAAATAAAGCACTTTTAAAGGAAGTCGAACAACGTGAGTAGAATGCGAGGTTATGTAGCTTGTTTTGTTTGGAAAAAGTTTCACGGCGTTGCCATTTTTTGACGTCAACAGTAATGCTCCTAATTCATTCTAATCTTCTCGTTTTTAGGAATGTGGACCTCGTAAGGGTTTAATTCTATACAGGTGTGCTTTGTTTTTAAAATGAATATTAATGTCTAATATATTTTATATCGTGGCAAAGCTCGATATATCCGTTATCACATAAGATATCAAAGAAAGTTATTTACGGAAATTGTACACAGTCATATACTTAACATTTTAAAATTATTTTCATATATACAGGATGTTTCATACCACCAGAGTACGTTTTCTTAAATGGAACAGCCTGTATACTTTTTCGGATTTAGATTAAGCTCATGGTTCACACCTCCAATATACAATCCTGCTCTTAGAACGCCACTATGTTTATAGTGGATTGTTTTCGGAGTGCTACGCTTGACATTATGTTTTTTCCTTTGTGATATTCTGCTGAGGATGGAAACTTAGTTGCCGAAATGCGTATTCAGGGTTCTTTTTAACTTAAATAACATTACTCTCAAATTTTAACATTTATGTATTTAATTTGATTTTCGTGTTATGATTTTGAGATTTTTTCGTGATTATTTGTATGACCTTGATTAGTTTTTTTATTTCTGTGTGTTTTTCGTTCTTTTGTTATTATTTTGTTCACTCATAATGTATTTTACATTCGATGAATATGTAGGTGCATATCGCCTAATGTGTAGAATTTAGTATGTAAAATTCATCCTAATCTTTTCGAATATCGAAATTCAGAAAATATTACGGTTCCTACTATTAGAGTAGCATGCGAGTACAGTGTTGCCAAACGTATGTTTCCTTCAAGTAGTTTCGGAAAGCATACGAAGCATGATACATTTTAACATTAAGATTTTCGATTCAGAACCGAAAGAAGAATGTCACTGCGTGTAGCTTTTGCGTCTTTGTAACTTTATAATTTTAGTATCTCACAACTTTCTGGTATACCCTGTATATTCGCTTATACATGTGTAAAATTTCATTTCAATATCTATACTAACTTCGTAGATATTTACGTGAGTCCTAATATTTGTCTATCACTGTATATGGATATAGCTAGTGTCAGACAAGGTAATCTCAACAGTCAACTGAGTAAGCATTGATTTTGGTTTGATTCATTACTTTGAGGTACTTCCAACGGAACAAGAACTAAGAAATTTTTCATGTCTCAAAATTCTGCTGTATCGTTTGACATGTAAATACCAGATACTTTTTATGTTGTGACAATTTGCTACATAAATAACTAACGAAACTGCTTTGTCCGTTTCAACTAAAACCAATTAATACGTTTGTATTTTTGAAGAAATTTCTGATATCAGATTTTGGTTCAGTTTTTAAAATATTTATCTTCCTAGTGAAAAGAAACGAAAAAGCCAATATGTGAGATAAGATATACAAAGTATCGTCCACCATAATAGTAAATCCTTAAGTGATTTAAAATCTGGGAATATCAAAATTCATTTAAATAAAACAGCTATTATTGATGTTTGTTTCTTTTCAAAAATAAATTATACCTTTTGCGGCGATTCTGAAGACACCTTATTTCTTCAAAGTTTCGGTAAACTGATGGAAGTAGTAAGATACACCGGGTTGGAAAATCAACGGCTTAATAGCAGCCATGTAGATCTATAATACATTGAAACCGATAAATTAGATATTATACATACATGTTGAAGCTAATGTTTTTACAGAGAATTTTGAAGGACATAGAAGTGCACAATTGACAATTTATGAAAAAAAATTGTTTCTAAAAGTAAAGGAACAATTAATAAATGAACAATAATTTATTGGTATAAATGAAATAAATACAATAAAATAATGTAATAATATGTATATTAGTAATCCATTTATGATAATGCACCTTAAAAATAGCTTAACCTAAAAGTATTCAAATAAAAGCTATCAGCTATTATAGGTTCCATAAGTTGACTTTAATGTGGTGTGAATATTTTCAGAAAACCAGAAAATGTAACATTGAACCTCAATTTTGTAGCTCATGAAAGTGACTCTTACACTTACCATTTTAATATTTTTGCAGATTAAAAAGATATTTCCCAATTTTACACTTACATACTTGAAATGGTTCCGGTTGCCATGTAGGACTGTAGGGTATTCGTGAGTCACTTATAAATACTTCTTAGTAAGTGCTTTTCTACACAAAAGTAGTTGTTGAGTTACAATCAGAGTGTCTATATTTTATGGACTGCAGTCGATCGGGCGGCGGATAAAAAGCTAGACTTTCTAGTTATAATACTTTCTCTGATATTTGGTCATATTAATTGTCGATATTTTTTGTTTAAAAGTATGTGCTCTTTAAGAATTTATTATAAAAAGTATACCAAATCATTTGTGAAATCTTCCTAGTGTAGTAGTAAAAATAAAGTTTATTTTGTAATAAAATTATTACAGAAAGTTGTCACAGTAAGTGTGTAATCAATTAAAAAATAGATGTATAAATAAATATGTAAAAGAGTATATGTAAATAAGATTGTATAAATGACAAACATGAAAGTAAGACATGTGAAACTATGGAATGTCACCAGAATAACAGAAATATATAAATACAAATAAATGAAGGTTAAGTCTTGATCCTTCTATTCTCAACACTAGTGGTTTCCAAAATGTGTCTTACGATACCACCTGCTATATAAACAATTACGATGAATTAATACGTAATACGAAATATAGATAATGTAATACATTTTCTTCCCATAATCATTACAATAATTATGATATTGTTCACTGAGCCCGAAAAACAACAATGAATGACCTTAATATAATGTACACAATACACTAAGTTAATTGCATATAATCTATGCAAGATATTACAAATTTACATACACAAAAAATAAAATAGAAACACATATAAATTAGCAAATGTAACGATTTACCTATGAAAACAATGTTTAACGAGCGTTTATGACTTCTTCACCGGTAACACAAGGGGTTTAGGACAATTATTTGGGAATACAACTTTATCCTCGACCTTCTCTTCCTTTACTGGTTTGTTCTTCTCGTCCGAAAACAGTATGGGGTCGTCAGGGTATGTTATTCTCTCTTTATTATCCTTCGAACTTCCGAATCTGTCACCCATTCCATGTGATCTTCTGTTGTTTTGGAGATCTCTACTATGATCATCAAAATTTCTTTCATTGTGTGCCATCTTGGTATTATTATCTGTTACACTGGCTGTGGTCAAACTATAATTTTTTCGGTCTTCAATCACCACTCGAAATTAAATCGAGACTGAGTTATTTTATTATTTTTGCTTTCCTTTATAGTTTAGTTCCGGAAGGGATAAGGTATGAGGGCTTGCAGTAGGCGATTAAAACAAACCACAAGTCTCCATAATGTTACGTATGCATGTAGGTATGCAATATGCAGCAAACTTTCTATCAAGGAAAGCCGCGACGCTTATCTGAGGTTTTCTTTGCGGTACTTTTGTTTCAGGGTTCGGAAATTGTGTTCAAAATTGTGTTTATTCCAGCAATTTGTGGCTGTTTCTGATTCTAGTACTTTTTTTGACGTAAACTACATTACTTGTAATTTGTAATAAATATATTGGATAATTCGTAGATAAACAGTAAAATTTCTGTGTAATTTAGATTTAGAAACAGTTAAAGAAACAGAAAAAAATTATGCAAGAACATGCAAGAATTGCTGGAATAAACACAATTTTGATAAATTTACCAGAATCGCAGGTTTTCCCTATATAAAAACACAATTCGGATTTCGACAAAATGGAGGGGTAGGTAAATGAGGGTAGGCAAATAGTATAAAAGGCAATAAAAGTAAAGACAAACAGGAAACGTTAAAACGAAGAGGGTCATCAGAAACGTAAAAAAATATAAAGAAACAAAAAGTTACGTAAGGATGAAGCAAAAAATTCAGAATTATTCGAAACATGTGAATTTTGAGGCCTGTACTATTTATGATAGTATTGGACGAGACGACAAAAAGCAAAAAAGGGTATAAACCACTCGGAGTTGACCAAGATACCAGTATCGGAGCTATATTACCCAGACGATATGGTAATTTTATCGGAGCACGAAAAGCACCTAATATGGGTACGGAACTTATAGAAGTGTATAAGAAAGCGCTAGAGAAAATAAACATTCAAATCAGAGAGCAAAAGACAAAAACCATGATCATAGGCCACACAGAACAACAACATGTAATAAAAATTGAGGAAGAAATGCTAAATCATGTGCTTGGGATCGACGTTAGCACGTGATGGTAGAATAGATGAAAAAATAAAAGAAAGTATAACGGGCGGAGGAAGATTATTTAGCAGCATTAAAAACCACTTTTTAGGCAACAAATTAGGAATATTGTGGTAACACCGATACTGATATATGGACCAGAGACATGGATAATGATGATAGAACGAAAATTACTTTTGTGTCGTTTTATCATCTTAGGATAAGAGTCAAAGAATTGACATTTTTTAGAAAAACCGGAAACGAAACAAAAAAGGAAAACCCTAGAAATACAACGACAAAATTTTAAAAAAAGATATATAATATAAAACGTGCAACTGAGGTGGTATGGACGTGAGGAGGATTCCAGAAGAAAGGATAGTTACACAGGTGTTCGACGCAAAAACTATTAAAAAGAAAGCTCGACTGGAGGTCGACCGAGAAGAATGCGGTTGGAGGAAGTAAATGCAGCAGCGGTCTAGAGAGGAGGTAAGTGGGAAGAATCACAACAAAACACGCAAAATAGAAAAACATAGAAAGAAATTTGGAGAAGACAGGTTCTACACGATCAACTACGTAAACGCCGGGGTAAAATTGGCTCGAAGATTATGATAATAATGATGACCGGTTTTGTCATGATATTCCTATTCTAAAATAATTAGAATATACTACTGTATCATTTCTCTAGCATATCAAACCCACCATGATGTTTTAAATAATCCTGTATTATATGGGTGGGGAATATACCCAATGTGAATTATTGAAATTTTAACACAAAAATCATAAAAATTCTAAATTGACCTAAAGAATTAAATTTACTATTCCAGTATTATCAGCAGGGTTTCATAACAAAAAACTAATTTTAAAATGATAACACCTGTGATAAAACTTTAAATACATTAAAGAAGAAGAACCTCCTTTTGCCAGAAGAAAGGCCGCGAAAACACGAGGCATTAGTTCGATTAATTTTTCCAAATAGATTCATAGATGCATAGATTCCTTTTCTACTGTTTCACGGGATTCATTATAATATTATTGAATCTAATAACAATTAACCGAACCACAGGTCCGTAACGACGTTTTATTAGTCAATTGTTTTGGCACCGGGCGGAAGCATACTTCATTACCGGTCCGACTGCGTTTGGTCCACCTGGTATGTGCCCTGCCTGTGTCTCGTAGATGGGTGTCAGGGTGCATGCAAGCGACTGGAACGTTTCGCAGTTAGTTCGGCGACCCAATAGCGATGAAAGGGGGTTTAGCATTCGGAAAGACCCTGATGACCCCTAGTAGGCAGAAACTCGAGTCCGTCTTCAATATTTGCACCCCCTTCATTGCCCTCGCTGGTATGGTAATTCCAGTAATAAAAACCATAGGCCCTGAATGGCGCTTTATCGGTTAATGTTTGAGTTAGTTAATGAAGACACATTCTTTTATTTTTGCAGCACTTCATTGAATTCACCGAGTCCTCTATAAAATATACTGTTCTAAGTTATAGACAAACGACAATTACTACCATAAAAATTATGTATATTTCTAGTTCGATGATTGTTTATTACTGAAAATGTTTTTGGAAAATTTCAAAATACCATTGAGAGTGGAAATATAATTCATGTACAATAAACCGTAATTTATTTAGATCACTACTAGAATAACACTGAAGTGAGTGTTATTCTAGTGATGATCTGGCGCAGAGCATATCTTCCATGGTAGCACGTCTAACATTTCTTTACTTTGTAGTTTTTACTGAGGATGGCGAAATACGTATCTAGAGTTCTTCACTCATTAAGGTGGTAAGGGTATTTTTTCTTTTAGTTCTCCTTGTGGGTGATTTCGCAAGTAAAATACTTTATAGACATGCATGACCAACAAACAATAGGTGTTTAGTCATAATTGCACATTCATTGAGAGTTACACTTACATTATGTTTTAATGTATAAATTATTCGAACTACAAATATCACATTAGTGAGTCATTTGGAATACGTTCTTACTCAATACTTACATGTTTTGCTTAAATATTTCACTCTTCTCTACAAAGTGTGTATATAGGATGTGTGTAAAGTTTGTTAACTCATAATGGATTTCAATGAATATGCCGATATGTACGGTTTCTGTAATGGAAATGCTAACATGCCAGAACAAAAATATCACATCCTAGTGGACAATAGTATGCGAGTATATGTTTCCTTCAAATGAAAACATATAGTTTAACATTAAGAGTTTCAATCCAGAAGGAACGAAGAATGTGGCTGGGTGTAGCTTTTGCGCCCATTTATACACAGCCTATATATACATATCTGCCATAAGATCTGCACTTTCAACAGAAAGTTAGATAAGCTAATTATCGTTTTGATTTGCAAATGTTACATTACCTTCATTTGAAAACTCATTAAATCAATAAAATCAGGCTAGTATTGTATTTTTTAGAATTTCACTTACAGAGATAAACCTAGGCTCCGGTACAATCAAATAACACTTACTTTCTAGTTACGTCAATTCACTTTATTGCTCTTAATCCACATTACAAACACAATAATTGGCTAACTTCAACGATTAAATGCCCTGTATTTACAAATTGCACTCTTAGACTTGCACTCAAATGTAGACAATCTTAAACTAAACTCTACTTATTCAAACGGCTCCGTATACCGGGGGTTCTAGATGGATGGCGTATTGGAAGTATTCAAATTCAGAATTCAAATTTTGCATGTGCAAGTTATTCGAGGTGAACTATGTTTCCAAAATATTTGCATCCATGCATTGTTGTCTCTTCCACCTTGCCCAGGTAACAATTTTTTTTATTTAAACGAAACACACTGTATTTGTTTTCATGGTTGGATTCCTTATTAAAGTATACGAGGTGTGTAAATTAAGTAACGAGACTGATATTTTTAAATATGTTTATTTGAATATAATTACAATTGAACGTTGTCTCCCTCAAAAGAACTCCATTGGGAAGCCACACAGCGTTGTAGACGGTTCTTCCATTCCTCATAGCAGTGCTGGAACTCGGATATTGGAATCGCCTTTAGCTGGTAGGCTACAGCCGTTTGAATGTTTTCGAGTGTCCCAAAATGATGCCCCTTCAGATGAATTTTCAATCTTGGGAAGAGGAAAAGATCATAAGGACTAACCGAGAACCTCTCGGTAAAAATGTTGATTAACTGTCTGACCTTGAGGCACGAACTCTTTGTGAACGATTCCCTGGGTATCAAAGAAACAAATCAGATCTTTAATTTGCACATTCTATGCTCTAGCGTTTTGTTTCCGCGTAATACTCGAACGCCCAACTCTCATCAGCAGTAATGGTACGTTCCAAAAAATTTTCATTATTTTCAGTCGATTCCAAAAAGTCAAAGCACCTTCTCTCCTGATGTTCTGACAAATTCAACTGTTCCCCGATCATTCTGACCGTCAAACGAACGCACAAGATTGCGGATTTTGTCGACATTGCCATCGGTTCTTGTAGTTGAAGACCTTGCGCTGTGTGGCTCACCTCCCATCCACTCTTTTCCTTCTGAAAACGCCTTAAACTACCGACAAACCTTGGCTTCTGACAAAACACTGTCTCCGTAGGCCTGCTGAAGTTTTGCAAAAGTTTCTGTTGCACTTTGCCCAAGTCTGAAGCATAACCTTATAGCGCACCGTTGCTCAAAATTAATGTCTTTCATTTATAGAACGCACTACGAAATCCGGGTTCACGGGAAAAACGACAACGGACAACCAAATGCCTTGATCGAGTCCGAACGTGCTCTGAACGCGTATTACAGTGTCCACTTGTCGCCCCTTCATGTCCCGTGCTTCCTGTGTTTCCATATCAAACGCTACGTTGTCAGTCTCATTACTTAATTTGCACACCTCGTATATAGTTTTCTCAATTATTACCCTACACCTCTCTCAAAGCGATTCCGAGGTATAAATTGATTTATTGTTTCTTTTTCAGAAAGTTCGACCTTCTCAGCGGTATGTTTGTAATCCGAACAGTGTGTTTATTTCTCGGGTAATTATTATTTTTAAATGCATTTTTACCTGTGAATCCCTCTCGTTTATGTAATCTTTTTATTGATGCGTATTCGCCGAATATTTGTGTGTATGAATTAAATCACCATAATTTAAGTAAATGGCAGGTGGTAATTTTTACGCTAACGGCAAATTATTACATAAAACGTAATTTATGTTGATTTACTTCCTTAATTTTATGCTACATCAATTTGAATTTATTTCGTGCCTTTTTGGCTTATCAATCGATTATAAAAAAATTTCATCGAAAAATTCTAGATGATTTGATTTACTTGCAAATTTATGCAGAACTCTAGTTTTACCAAGCAATATTGACTTTATCTCTACTGAATAGTTCTTATCGTTTCCAATTATCAAAAAATAAGTCGATAATAGCAAATAAACTTAATCAGCGTTTATTAATTTTCACTGATTAAATTATTAACTTTACTGCTGTGGAGTACCTTCAGTGTTCGAACCGGAAATCATATAATATATGGTTATAACCGCTGCTTCCAGGAAATGCGGAATGTGTTTTACTGCTTATGATTACTACGTAAATGCGTTTCCTTTTCCCATCTTTCACAGATAAAAATTGTGTTCCTAGCTTCTACGTGCACATGCAAATAACGGATATTTGCCAAAAATCTCGGAAAAGGCACGATTATTTATAGAATGATTACGTTATAAATTGATAAAATTATGGAAAAGAACGCTTAACGTTTTCAGTGTTTAAGAATGTTCATCATCACGGGGTAAGCAATGGACAATAAGACTGTGTATATATTTTCCTCCATCGATTATTTAATAAATAAATTATTTAATTTTCTCTTTAAATAAGAATTATTGTTCATTCATTGCACTACGACTCTTGCGAAAACTTGTTTTTTATACATTGAAAGGCATGATGAACCAATATTGTCCATTATTTAAAATCTTAAATACTCGACTATGGATTGAGATATACAGCGCTGGCCATTTCTAAACTTTAAAGCCGCCTGTAAGTAATGTATTTCATCAAGCAGCGATGTCATGTCGCGGATCTCAATTGTAATCTCCCGAACGCAATCGTGCTGCGCGGGTGGGGTGCATAGAATACTAGGAGTTGTAGCAGTATGTTCGTAACAGCGGTGATTCGCCCATAACATTTATGTTAACGTTACTCAAGCGTCTTTTACTTTGAGAGTTTTCTTTTTCGAAATTTATAAATTTAATTTACAACATTATTTTCTCTCTTTATTTACAGTATTACTTTTGAAATCTATTAAATTAAATTCATTATTTTAGTTTCTTTGTTAAAATTTTATAATAGGATGATTTGCACTACCGAGAAAAGGGTCCAGATAATTAAATGGTATTACTCTGGTAGTACAGCAGGAGGAAGTGGTCGGTCGTTTTATATTTTCGTTTATTTCGTTATATTACTTTTGCATTCACTTCAATGTCGAATGTGTCCTGGTATCCTATTTACGATAATATTTCAGCCTTTTCTATTTCTTACATTGTCCGCTATTATTAAATTTTTAGTTTAATGTTGCGCATTGAAAGCGTGTGCCTAATGCATTGCTGTCTCTAAATATAGTATTGTCCATTTTTGGTTTCCTTGTGTCAATCTTGAAACGTTTTAAAACACTACGCAAAGCTTAATCAAAAATGCAATCGTAATTTATTTGCCTAATATCTCGCATTTTTCACGTTATTGATACGCGTTTTCTTCGACAAGCACCCAGCCTTCATACAACGCTTGCTAGATACTGGCCTCATGCGCCGTAGTAGCAGTTCATATATACATATGTATAAGTATAACGGTGTGGCAACTATGTCGATATCTTACATTGCTAGTAGGATTCAAACTCTGTCGCGGCCAGCGGTGTATATTATTTTGGTTTATTAGTGCGCGAAAATATATAGTTTATTTATCCTTGTCCTTTCATAACGATTTTGCAGAGCATTGAACATATTTATAAAGAGTAGTTTGCAGCAATATGTTGCTGAAAAATGTTTTTTTGTATAGTTCAGTTTATTTAAAATTGTGAAAGCCATTACAATTGGATGCAATGTATCAAAACCAACATAAAATTTATAAATAAAAAATACATATATGGTTAATACAAGATATAGTATAAGATATAATATAAGATATAATATAAGATTATGGAAATAAATAAATTTAAAATATAGAAAAAAAGGAACTCTACCCTTGGATCATGCTGCCGTCCATTTCCGTATGAGCGAAAATAATGCTCTACTATAAACAGTTCTTCTTCAATTGTGAGAACCATTCTCAAGACGAATTTAACACCAATAATACATTAATATCACAATTAATAACAAATAAAACAAGTATAACAAAGGCATGTTGCGTGAGCAATCCCAGGGTGTTATAAATTTCGGTACGGTTTATTTTGGCGAATACCGTACATCAGGTAGTATTTGCAACTTACACACCTTGCTTAATCTGCTACTTATCCTGTATGTTATATAATCTGAAATATTGATTGATTTATGTATAGATAAATATCCTTTATTTAAATTCACTTAAGATTAATGTACGTGTTTACTTGTTACGAGCTCTAACAACTATATGTTGGAACATATAGTTATATTTCGGATAATAAGCGGGTTTACTATGATACATTGGCCGAAACCTTTTTTTGATTTTGAGAGAACGCTCATACATGTTTGATGCTATTTTGAAACAAAAATTAAGGCATAATCACCTTTCTTTTATTGCTATTATTCAGTAACTTGGTGTCCAAATATACTGACAACTAAATTTTGGGACAAGTATTACCGCACTTTATATTATATATTCGTGTAAGCTCTATGTGTTAAAATAAGTCCTTCTAAGAGCACCACAATTGCATTCACAAGAAGGAGAAACTGGACGGAATAGGACCGTTAAGACTCCTGGGTGAAGAAATAAAGTTGTCTGGGGAAATAAAATAAAAAATAATTTTGGCCCCAAGGCTTACTTGGAACATACAGCTTCAGAGAGTCAAAACCAAGATAAAGACAACACTTATCTTGGTCAGGAGAGCCCATTAAACCAAGAATAATGTACTACACGTATATAACGGTGGTTAGACTGATGATCACTAATGTATCCTTGGTATGGTGGACGAAGGTGCAGCAACAAACTGCTATAACCGAGCTCAGCGAGATACAGAGACTTGCGTGTTTGGGTAGAACAGGAGCAATGTGGACAACGCCGATAGCAGCAATGGAATCCCTTCTAAACCTCCCACCACTTCATGTGGAGATAACGGGGGAGGCAAGAATGGGGTAATCCCGATTGCTAAAATCACCGAGCAGCAGATATGCTGAATTGGGGCACAAGAAAATTGTGAATCATATGGGAGGAAACGTATTGGGAATGAAAACAGGCCATATGTTTCCCATACATACAGTTAACAGGAATTTCGAGATGGAAATTACGGATTGCAAAAGCTGGAAAAAAGTAGCGTACAGGGACAAGCTCGGGAAGCTAGCCTGGTTTACAGACGGGTCAAAGACGGAGCATGGATCTGGAGCTGAAATATATAGTAAGGTGGGGAGTACAAAAATCAACATCCCACTAGGAAAATTGGTGAGACTTGTTAAAATGACACTAACGAAAACCACAAGTAGTGTGCAGAACAAGGGAGTAAGTTCAGGGGAATTTCGAGTTGGATCAGGCCTCAGACAGGGCGAGCCTCTGTCAACTTTATTGTTGAATCTTGCATTGGAAATGGTCATGAGAGACAGCAAATTGAATAGAGACGAACATATTTACTATAAGAGTCACCAAGTGATTTGCTATGCAGATGATATGGCAATAATTGCAAGAAAAGAAAAAGATTTGAAGGACACAGTGAGGATTCTAGTACTTGCAGCGGAAAAAATAGTATTGATTATTAATGCAAATAAGAGTAAAGTGGTGAGGATAGGAACGCAACAGATCAAAAGTTTAAAGTGGAAACACAAAAAGACAGATTAGAATTTGAATGCGTGAAAGAATTCATATATCTAGGTGCCCTACTAACCAACAATTGTAATGAAGAACAAAAAATTAACATGAGAATTATGAAAGCCAATAAAAGTGCAAGGGCTGTAAATCTATAATCCGGTCCAGATACTTGTCGATCAGAACAAAATTTAAGGCTCTACACGTCCATCTTAAAGCCCACATTATTGTATAGCTGTGAGTCCTGGGTGTTAAACAAGAAACAAAAAGAAGAATTGATGAGATGGGAGAGGAAAATGTTAAGAAAGATTCTGGCATGGAGGAAAACGGAATAGGGATACGTGAGAAGAACTAACGAAAAACTGTATAATATCTATCAAAAACCTAAAATAGATGCAATGATTATATCGAGGAGACTCCAGTGGTTGGGACACATAGAAAGAATGGCAGAAGATAGGACAGTCAAGCAAATTGTTAATAAAGAACCCGAGGGCGGAAGGAAGAGAGGCAGACCAAGGAAAAGATGGAGGAAAGCGGTTCTGGAGAGTTAAAAGTAATTGGATGGAAGGAAAAAGCTAGGGATAGAAAGATATGGAAGAAAATTACAAAACTCTGGGCCTAAAAGGCCGATTAAAAGCTATA
>JARFOC010036807.1:0-25884 GCA_031763485.1 Osmoderma eremita
ATCTGGCCGCTTTACATGTAAAACGGCCAGATATCGAACAGATAACTGCTGTTTTTCGTTTCAGAAACCGGGCATTAAAGTAATAGTCAAAATCTTTAAAGGCTTATAACAATGGCTCGGCGCGTTTTATGGGATGATTCATTTTTAACACGGTCGGCCGCAGGTGTAAGTAAGCTTATATTCATATCAGTATCTCCTATAATGATGTGCTAGCTTCAGTGTGTATTAGACAACGGCAGCGTATACATGCATTACATTGGTGTAACTCATTAGCGCAATAGACCTTTAGACTCCCAAAATTGACGCGATTTTATCATTTGATCAAGCGTCCATGTAAAAATTAGAAATATATACGTATTGATTTAACAAAAAGGAAATATTAATCTTTTTTTTGTATTTGGTAGATAACAAAGTTAACAATGGTTGTTGTTTATAACCCGCTGCTTACCCATTACATGTACAATTAACACAACGCAGATTAACAGATGGCTGCGACCGATAAGCATATTAACAATTGGTGATGCATCGACCAGCATTTCGATAAACTACTGTCATTAGTTTGGAGGGTCTTGATTGAGGTGAACATTAGTGAATCTGTGCGTACAAGTTACAATTGAGTCAAAATGGTTGAACAAACTAAAAAGGAACCATCAGCCAAGACGTTTTATTATTATTTCAAACCAATAGCTCTCATTGGTCGATCGTTTGGGGTCTTTCCTCTAACGAATCTTCAAGAACCCACTTGTGATAATTTGAAATTTTCTTTCTGTAGCGTTTCCGCATTCTTCACAATAGCTATTTTAATATTGTTCTTGGGATTAGTAATTTATTTCATCACTTGGTCAATTGAAACCTTAAAGGCTTCGTTACAAACTGTGCATTCCACGTTCATGTGGTTCATCGTCTTAGAAACCATAACCGTAATATACTCTTTCGCTTCTTGCTTCTTCTGCATATGGAACGCGAGGAAGTTCGTAAAACTGATCAAGTTGCTGGATTTCTTCGATAAGCAAAAAAACTTAAATGCCCATACGAAAAGATACAAGGAATTTATTGCTATATTTAAATATACCGTACGACCTTTAATTCTTGGTGTTATAGATATATTCTTCATGGTTTTCGGTTTGGTGACTTTCTCTAGTTCGACAGTTCGCGAAGCGGGGGAATTTACCGATTTTCGTAAATTCAGTTATTTCTTCTTCGCCGTCTTGGCCATCTGGCAAGTAGCCCCCGTACTCTATTACTTGTATTTTGCATCGACTATAACTGAAAATTTCCGCTTCATTAATAAAAAGTGTTCCAAATTGATACCAGTCACTAAATGGTATCTACAACCAACTTCTGATGTACATCTTACCAATATTGGAGATTCCTTGAGGCATATCAGGTATTTACATATTTTGATGACCGACGCGGTGAAGTATTTGAGTCTGGCTTATGGTTCTTTCTTGGCTATTGGACAATTGTATACTATACTGACTTTCGTGATTGGATTTTATCTCGCATTTTTTACCAGCATAAATAGCACCAATTTGTTTTTCTACGTATCGGTTTACAGTTTCCTGTCGGTCGTCGTAGTCCTTGTGTCCCACAAAACACGTGATGAGGTAAGGGGATTTTTATTATTGCAGAAAATTGTTATAAATAGCAGATCAGCTCTTTCCTAATTATAAAACGTTACATTGACGTACTTACCTAACCTTTTTAGGCTATCTTTTTCATGTATCACAGATAATATCATAAATTAAGATAAACATTGGTAAAGAAACGGTTCTTTTACACTTATAAATAAATTATCTATCTTTCCGACAGCAGTTTTTACCGTGCATTTTATATACATTCATTTTAAGAATACAGCGTTGGAAAAGATAGGAAAAAATATGTCGGCTTATGATTGGCTGAAATTGGCGACAGATTTACGCAGACTGAAGACACGGATATAATTTGGCGCAATAAATTTATGTTGGATAAAATGAAATACCACAGATAACTACTTTTTCTGTTTATTGTAACGTCATTTGTCAAATTCAGTCCATCAGTCCTTGATTCCACTGCTTTCGTCTTCTATTAATTCGTTGCTAGCTTGTGCTTTCCGTTTTGTTACATTTTAAGTATTATCTGCAAAATAGTTTTTGCCAGAACCCGATTTTTGCAGTACTTAATAATTTAAGGTATTTTCTGTCTATTGTATATATGCACGTGCAAAAAGGTGTTTATTGAGAATTATTACAGTGACATAGTGTCATAGTGTTTTAATGTGGCCGAGGAAGAGATAGTAATTATCAATTATTTTAATTAGCTGTTCCTATTGAAATAAATTTGAATTTACCCCTATTTCCGTATATACTCTTATTACTCCTGTGTGATACGTACGCAAATCACAGCGCCCACCACCATATATAAAACACATATGCTTTATAGTTATAAATTTCGTTCGCTCTGGTGGCGCCGTTTACAGGTGGAGTATAGTACTAAACGAGTTTTAAATTTTCGTGCTCAGTTTGAATTTAAGTGTTATTATTTTATATTTACTATTGATTTTATATACAGCAATCAATGCTGTTACATATTTTAATTCATACATGTAGTGATTTAACTTCAAATATCTTCAAAAAGAGGAGTGGAAATGAAATAAAAAGTTGCTTTTGTAACAATAATCTATTTTGGTGTGACCGATTTGGTGGGTTCAAACCCACATCAAACTAAACCAACTTTACAAAGTTTTTTTATATCTAAAAATATCTAAAACCATAGACAATTTCATTTGACAATTCATATGGGGCGAGTTCTTAAATTCATCCATGGATCTATTGATTATACTTTGCCACTGTGAAATTAATGTAAGAAACAGTGACAAAGTATAATCGAGGGATCCACCAATGACAAGCAGTTTATAATGTTACAAGATTGAACTATATTTTATATGTATTATTATGAATGTAGCTGGTAAACAATCGTTGGTGCGCTACGGGTTTTTAGCAATCTATACGATTAGAACAATGTTCTGGAGGTATTTTGCAAAAAATCACTAAAACGCTTGTGACAAATGCGGTAACTTCTATATACTTTTGAAGGGCTTAATATCTTCAATTTATCATTGCATATGCGTTCAATACAAATCTTGTATACCTATAATTAAAAATAACATATACATACAAACATTAATACAATTGTTTTTGCAACATACTTCTTGGTCAAGATACGGAAATCTATGCATAGTCCAATCCTTATTTGTACTGTTACAACTGGGTACACAACATAGGTACACTTTAAAAACTACAGTACTTGATGATTTACAACAACTATTTATAACTACAACTGATGCACTATACTGCAACTACTTACAATAAGCAAAAAAGTCTATATACACACGAGTCAAGTCTATATGCACTAATAAGTTTATATACACACAAGTCTTATCGGCGTCGAATGACTAATTACTCAAAAAAAAATCAGAAATCTTCTTTCTTTGATTTATTAGTCATTCGACGCCGAATAAGATCACACGCTAACACGGATCTCTGCTGACTGGTAACTTAGTTATCGCTTTGGAGATTACGCCATGAATCCGCGGCTGGGCGTTAGATGTCTCTGGGATTTTCCTAAAGACATGTGCTAACGTTTAGTTAACGATACGGAGTATTGAATGAGCGACAGGCATTCCTCCGACGTGCAGTGATGAGGACTAAGTCAGTCCGAAACAGCTGTCTGTACGTGAGGAATGCCTGGAACTATACAATCAGACGTGTTGTGTGATCTCAGAGGCTACCTTGGTATATGAAAAAAAATATCTTATTCAACTTTATTATACACAGGAGGGCTGCACTAGTATACCTTTGGTGTAAACCAGGGGTTACTCGACCAATAAAGGGCTCTGAGTGCAAAATTCTAGACGTCTGCAAAGAGTATTTTAAATTTATATTACAAGTCCTTTAGTTGTTGGCGGTTCTTTTGATTCTTACTTATTGTTTAATCGTTATCGTTATTTTTATTATTATTGTGTATTTCGTCTATAAATATTGACGTGTCCCGAATTAATTATTAACTAAAAATGATGCATCGACTGTACTTTTTAGTGTAAGTATATTCCTAATGGTTTACGATATGCGAAAGAAGCTTGTATAGAAGAATAAATAGAATTTTGGTTGGCATTATGCATCCTGTCAAGTTTGAAATATATGAGATGTGGCGCGGTAATCTCTTTAGTTGGGTTCGCAGACCACCAGAGGGAGAGGCACACAATTTTAACGTTAAGTGCCCCATCTCTCCTTACTATATTATCTTTGATTAGGTATACATAAGTCTCAAGAATTTCGCATCATTGTCAAAGTAATGTTTTTCTCACTTATAAATCTAAGGTTTCCTTATTTATGCATTTTAAATAAATTCGGTCAAATGGCCGCATGGCAAACATTAATTCATTAGTTTAATGACAAAATTAAGGTTCACAATTTTGTCAACCTTAATAACCTCGTTGTAAAACTACTTCCTGTCCAAATATGCATGATACGTCCATATGCGTTCATGTATTGTAAGTGGTTCAAGAAGGCTACGTAGTTATTATTGTAAATTCAATTATTATGTCAATTAAGTTCATATAATGACATGCTGGGACAAATTTTTTTTTTGCACAATTGACAAGAATTATTTGGATATCATATGTGTACGCTAAACAATTCCTTATTATATCTAATTAGGCTATTATATTATTGTGTGCAAATAGTAATGAAATTATCATATTAATTTAAATTGTTTAATGGAATAATAGTACTTATAATCACTAATAATAGGCAACCTACATTTTTTTTATTATATCTTTATTTGAAAGTATAGAGGTGAGTAGACTACAATACGCAACTTGTGTTTTGTTTTTATAAAATTAAATAACTTATAGCCTTGCAAATTCTCCGCCGTGTAGGTTGTGCGATATGTGACATAGCTGGGTTGTCATATATCGCACCACCCTTGGAAGTACTGACTTCGCGTAATATCGGGTAACTATAGGGCAATCCCTCTTACTGTATAAGGGAATCTGTGGTTATTGCATTGAAATAACCTCCGAGATATTTTTCTTTTTATTAAAAAAAATAGATGAAACAGACAAAATTCTAAATATTAATGGCCTATTTTTACTATAAAAAAATGAAATGTGAGTCATTATATTTACATATACATTACACGATTTAAGGAAGTTGCGGAATATTGGCAACCACTATTACGCCAAACTCCAGTAATTCTTGAAGCAATATATGCTGTAAAATTTTTAACGATACTCTCAGGAATAAAAAAATAAGATCAGTTAACACGACAGTTAAAACTGATAAATATATTCAGGTGACATATGCGTAATCAGTATACCATTTTACACCATCTAATTAAATTTCAAACGTCCTATAAATCACATTAAAGTGTTCGGTGTTAGGAAAAAAAGCAGTTATCAAGGAGTAACTGTTTAAAAGAAAGCGATATTTAATCGACTGGACATTTAGGCGTCGTTAATACTTTCAAACGTTCAAGTGGATAACCTAATTTGTATAGGTACAGTGAATATGTGCCATGCTAATTTTCAGTAATTACGGAAGAATAGCCGTTGTAAACATAGATATACAATTCGTTTTTTATTGTTAGCAGTAAGTATAACTATTCCAGCGCCAATCGAAAAGCTTAGAATAACAAACTAGAAAGGGAGGCATGCTTTGTTATCGAAATATGTTTAGTTTAAACAATAAAACAGTGCGGATTCAATAACATTTGCCCCGTGACATAAAGGCTAATGAACATATCTAAACAGATATAATAGGTAAATATTTAAATTTTTCGGGAACAGACAAACAAATGTCACTTAATCACAGGAAGAAATGCATACATTTTCCTAGATATGTGAATGAATTTATTGACGATATTCTAGAAGGATCATATATCAAGGATCATTTATGTCATAATAAATAAATTTAGTATCAATACCAATTGCATAAGTTCAGTAAAGTAAGTTGAAGTAATCAAACGATTAGCATTAAACCTAAAGCTTGCTGATAGCTAAAGATCCATATGCACAATTATATAAAAAACGTGATTCCCCACATGACATAAACAGTTCTAAAGTCATTTTCGAATTAATAGGGAAACACATTCTCTTGGGACTACTAAATAATATAATCAAACAATATAAACAAGTCATAATTAACTGTTTTTGAAATACATCTTGCGCATGCCCGAACATAAGACCAAGTTCAAACTTGGTTGCAAACGAGTACATCCTGGAACAAATATCTCCAATTATCGAACGAAGTGGTGTACTAATCCTGCTACGACAACTACTTTTGCATCAACACCAGTATTTAGAACGCACCTTAAAGGTGATCAACCATGTTGAAACCGAAAAGAATAAAATTATGAGTGGAGTTAAACTATTAAAAATAAGTGATGGGGTTCGTTCGATTTGGACAAAGCCTTAAACATCTAAACGCATACACAAGCACAGGGTTTGACTGGGTAACGATTTGGCAAAATCGAACAAATCTAATGCCGTTTACCAAAGATTGGGAAAAGTAGCGTTGTGACGATTTTAGCACAATCTATGGTCTAGCTTGTTGGCTACGGAAGTTTGATGATAACCATAATAATTAAATCTGTCACCTCAGTTCAAAAATTCTTCATTTAAAGATGAGTCTAGGTGGACATTGTATTAATAAGTTTTGTTACAATGCCCGGCTTCTGAAACGTGAAAACAGCAGTTATCTGTACGATATCTGGCCGCTTTACAGTGCTTACTATTGTAAAACGGCCAGATATCGAATAGATAACTGTTGTTTTACTTACGAGCGTTTCCTATCTGTACCTTTATTATCTCTGCCATCTACTGATAACAATCAGTCGTTTTTGAAACTAGATAGAAAGAAAACTATTTCCTTCAGGTTAGGTTTTTTAATGCGGTTTACTAGATATCTGGTATAGATTTCTATAATTTTAGAACTTACTTATTAAAATCTACTTTATCCACCTACTTCTAAGTCAAAATAAGATTGAAAATGAAGACAGTACCATCTATGATTCAGGACAGAGCGACTGGCAAGTAAGGTAAAATATGGGTAGATGTCGCCCGGGTGATATTTAAATACATTGCCTTATTCTGACATGTGAAGATTTGTATTGGAAACTTCCTAATAATGTTAATAAAATATACATTTACAAACTTTGAAAATCATTAACTATCTTCAAATAAATAGGCTGGTGGATTCACAAATTTTTGCAAACGGCCCCTGTTATGACACGATTATAAGAGGTGTTAAAGTTACACGAAATGTCTACAGATGGCGGTTTCATTATATGTAAATCTGTTATCTAAATAGCTTTTCTAAGAAATAATCTACAAATCAACTTATACAAATTTGTATGCCTTTTACCATAAAAATTGTTGAATCACAAAATACGCGTTTGCAAACCTCAAGTGTTATCTATAATGTAATAATCAAAAAAAAAATTATGAATTATAAACGATACGCAGATAGCACCCTCTATTATCTAATTCTGAAATGAGTTGGAAGTTATATAGACTGTACATAGATGTCGCTCTAATTCTATACCTACCAACAAAAACTAAAATGTTTTGGATGGCTATAAACATATTTGTTTGAATAACGTATTGATGTAAAAGTTACCCAAATGCTTATTTGGAATAAGACACATTTAGTTTTTGTTTTTAAATCAGTGTAATTTCGTGTTTGATTAAGGTTATCTTATTTTGATCATACATACACTTATACCTCATTGTCCTTTTAGGAAACAGTACTGGGGCTCTCATGGGGTTATTTGTACCCCCTTCTAGTGGTATTATTAATTATGGGGTGACCTCATTTACGTTTGTATAATGTCAATACATATTTTCAAACAATTTGAATAGAGTGAAGTTAGCATCATCTGGTCGTACCGTCTTGTGTTTATCTGTTATTGCTTATTATTAAGATTTATGTTGAAAAACTTTCTCTCTGGCAGGAGATTTATGTATCTTCATTGGCAGTCGTTTCCTAAATCGAACTTTAAATATGTTTATTAAATAGTTACATATTGCAACTTGAACCGATTCTTCGTATTTGGCTCTGCGTGTGTTTTTCATTGACACATATGTAAAATAAAATTGCTTTATGAATTACTTTTAAATTGGACTTTATTTAATTATATTTTGAATATTTTTATTTTCTCTTTGCTTATCTATTATTGTTTTCATGATATTATGGTATTCATTATTGTTTTTCATAGATATCGTTAAATAAAAGACAAATTTATCATAAATAAATAATTTATTTAAACGTAATTTAAATACACACATAAATATTTAACAAAAACAAAAATAAATACAACTATAGCATAAGTGAATATCACTTATTCAAGGTTGGTAACCAGATTGTAGACCAAGAGGAAGAGGCATGTCGAAACTGCGGCCGTATGAAGAGTGACCGTATCCTCCATGACCGCCGTGATCCTCATGTGAGGCGGAGTGACTATTGGAATGTGAATAGATGGGTTTCGCCACGATTTCATAGGTCGTCTGCTTGCTGCCACCGCCAGATAGAGATTTAAGACCGATAATCGCCGAGAGCATCAAAGATATCAAGCCGGTCATTAAAGCTTTTCCAGCCAAAGCGGCTAAGGCACCTAAAGCCAAGGCCATTAGGGTTCCTTTCATCATAGCGCCAGCTGCTAGGATCATTCCCAAGCCTCCACCTCCCTTCTTGCCGCCACCACCACCAAAGCCGCCGGATTTACGCGCCGATTCCACGCTGTTCGGATCGAAAAGATTCAATTTGATGGCGTGAGAATTCAAATATCCGGAGACCTTCTTCATGAGGAAGGCGTCGAGACGGGCGTCTGGATCGTTGGGAAACTCCCTGGCTAGTTCCGCGACGATTTCCGCCGTATTGGCTTTAGCACTGGTGTTGCCTTCACGAACCAAAGACACTCCCGGTAATAAAGCGTAATCATCCTCTTCGTTTAGTTTCTCCACCCAATTGACGATGTCCAATTTGAGACACGTCGTGGAATACGTGGTCGCACAGTCTTTGTTTAACGATTTTTTAAAGTCACCACGTTCACCTTTAGTTGCCGAGGCATCGCTCGAAGACGCGTATCCAATTAAAACAACGACGTACACTAACACCAAATGATAATATCTACTGCCGTACGGGACCTTCATCTTGTTGCTACGGCGATGGTGATAAGGAGAGGACTGATGCAGTTCGGAAGTCTACTGCCTTTATTTATACTAACGACTAGATTATTACAACAAAAAAAGTGTGATACATTCGTAGTGGTGTTTTTTTTTTCTTTTCCAAATTATGTCCATCAGTAAGCCGACTAGAGTGTGTAGATTTAGTGGAGCAAGAAGAAGTAATTGTAAGCGCAGCTGACCATTAAGTCGTTCCTAATTATAACTGAGCATACGGGCCACGTCGCATTCGTATTCTCTCCTCTAGCACTATCACTGTCTTATTTTATTTTTCAATAACTGTTTCATTATTCGCACCTAAGGAAGGTAAGTATTAGTAGTCCGCAGAACTAGATCCATTCACTTTTCTGGCCGGACGTGGACGCATGTATTACCAGATGTTATTCTAAACTCAATTCCATCTGGTAGCGGATGAATTTTCATCGCCACCAACAACACGAAAGTAAGGCAAAATGATCGCTCTATATTCGCCGTTCTAGATTCCTCTCTCCCGTGGATCCTCGTTTATGCCGCTTTAATTAAAGAGCTACGTTAAGAATTACGTATTTAGAAAACGCATAATCTAGAGCATTTAGAAATTCCAATAGATCGACTAGATAGATGTTGAAGCATATTAGTGGATGTGTTTATTATTTAATTACGTTAAAACGTTGCGTGGATGAATTTTGCGTACAAGGTTTGTAAATTTAATTCCTGGAATAGAGAGAGAGTGCAGCTATTCCCACGTGCGTCGTCAATTTAGTTTTTCTTTGATTTTGTTAGTTTGGAGATTAACAGCTGGCTTTATCTGAGTGAAAACGCAGTTATCAGTGATAATTCATTTTATCCAACATAAATTCATTGAGGGCAAATTATATCCTTTTCGTATGCATACATCTATCGCGGTTTTCAGTCAATAGTAAGCCGAGATATTTTCTCCTATCCTTTCCAACGTTGTTTTCTTAAAATGAATGGACTGTATATGGTTATTCCAGGAACTAAATTACCACACCTCGTAAAAGCCCCTGCGTGTTTCTGCTTGCTATAATAAATGGTATTCAATTATGCATACATATAGGCTAAAGTGTGGCATGTTAAATCACTAGAAACTTGACCGGATCTTTCACGTGCGAAAGTACAATTTTAAAGTTAAATCTTATATAAAATTGTATATATTTAACGAGTAGTAGGCAGAATAAAATTGCATAACAAAAACTTGCATTTCTTGTTTATTGTTTTTTCTGTGTGCAGCAACATGATTTTCTCGTGTAACGTTCTACATTTATAAATACCAATATTGTTTTCTGCCACAATACGTGTGCAAGTCAAATGATGTTATTTGCCTTGATATTTCAAAATCTTTTGGTTTCTTTGTTTCCAAGCATCGGAAGTATAGAACGTCAAACTGTCAAACTGTCGCGCTCTATTAAGTATTTATTTTTCCCAACATAAACTTGGTTGACAGTGAGACCCGAGACGCGTCGAAAATTTCCGATACCGTTTAATATATTTCTACACTCAGCTATCAATAATCAATATAAACAAAAAGAAATAGTATCTTAGGTGTTTTTTTTTATTTATTGTATTAATAGAATCATAATTAAAGGTGTAATATTCGGAAAAAGATGCATTTTAAGAGACTACATACATGCAAACCTTATTATTCTTATTGGTAAGTTACGAAGAGAATTTTAGTAATAACTTCCGCTTTTCTCCATTGTCATTATACATAATGCAATCATAACGGGTACAAAAGATATCACGTTATGTGTCGTTTATTATTACATCAACGATGTCTGGATATCCACACACGATGACATAATATAACCTCACACCTACCGTCTTTTACAGATCTCGTATATAAGACAACCTTGACCTAATGAAACCGAAAAACTGAAAATTAAAACTCTATAAAACCCATTCGGAAATACCCCAATAAAATGTCCATAAAACAGTAATAAAATGCGGATTACATTTCTCTAAATTTGAATATGTTAAAGAAGGATCAAGTTTTATGACTGCATACATTTTGGTGTGAAGTCCTCGATAACGTCACTTGTTTTTATTTAATGTTATTCGGTTTAATAATCATGAACAATGCCCGATAAATATAATATACATTTGAGTAAATCCGGGCTTACGTATCTTTAGTTCACAGTATTACTTTTTGTTTTATAGAGCGCGCCACTCTACGGTTTTTGGTATGTGACCAGTAACACAACGGTGATTGTGTTTAAATCTCGTTCAATGGTTTTCTATGGAAAGCCGGAGCCACTGTGCTCCCGTTTTATGTCATTTTCAATCACACGAAAAGCGTTAGCAGGGTTGGATAGACTGCAAGTGTATCATTTGCATATAACCCGTTTTAGAATTTTAATAACTTTAATAGAAAGTATATCAATAATTATAGAGAAAAACAAAACAAGAACGCAAGATGATTACAAATTTATTATTATTAAATAAATACAAAATAAATACATATCCTACAAATGTAATTTCAAGGTTATACCAAATACGATTGACTTTTATTTTAATCCAATAACAACTATATATAATACAAATATTTTTAAGATTTAGAACTAAATGATTTTTTTAAGTTGGCAGTCTTTTAGTTACATTATATTCTCTCCAAATATAAATTTATAATATTGCACAATCTGTCCATCGTATAATCGTTAACATAACCTTAAATTTGACGGTCCGGATTTCCATTATACATCATCCGTGTGCGTGCTTAAGATATCGTGTGGTATCCGTGATCCAAGGGGAAGTTATCTATACCAGCCCTGTTCCAAAGATGAGCGGATACCTGGGGTACAACTTCGTAACTGATTTTATGGGGTACGTGGTGGTGTTCTGACAAACCTCTCAAAGCGGAACCGATGATGAAACCAAGCGCTAGGAAGCCAGAAGCCAATGCTTTAACTGCCGTGAGGCCGAGGACGATCAAGACACTGGGTACAAGGATGGCCGCCTTCAGTTTAAGCACTAGCAGAAGCGGTAAGATGTATCTTTTCCACTTTCTCCTACGAGCTTCTATATATTGAAAAATATGAAAGAATATATTAGCGGTTTTATCTAGAAATGACAAGTGCAAATATTTATGCAGAATAGGGTAAATCCTATACACTAGCTTTATCATTATTAGCATCAATAAAGCTGACATTACATTTATTTCAATTGTATGACTATAGTAGCCTTCTTTTTGCAAGAAATTTCAGTTAATCTCAAGTTATTTATTTATTACGCTAAATCTCTCTAATCAGCTGAGATATCTTGCAAAAATAACGCTACTAATAACTAAGTTTATAACAATAATACATCTATGAATGATTATTTACTAATATTGTAAAAGTAATTGTACAATTAGAACTGTTAGAAAATGAAATCAGAAGGAATATCATTTGAATTACATCTAATACTTTCTATTATAACCTCCTTATTATGTTGAACAACTTTATAATTAATATTTCTGACTGATATTTCGTTAGAGGGTATATTAGTACGAATTTCATGTACAACATTGTTGGAAGTTTCGATTTTATTATTGTACGAATACAACCTTTCGTAACGGAGAAAGACTTCCAGCTGTCATAAATGTAAAATATCACCTTCCCACAGAAGAGTGTACACCACACTATCGCAGTATTTATTTAGAAATCAATTAATTAATGCCTCATTTCTGTTATTTTAAAAACACTTCTCATGCACAAACTTAGCTTAATATAATGTGTTACATCTTTATTGACTTTTTATATCGTGGTGAAAGGTATTTGGGTTTTTTAATAGAATGTATACTCTTACGACTATACAAATGTCAGCATCCGTCACATGTTAGATTTTAACATCTTTGCCAGAAATAATGTGTGCTTTACTAAATAGGTTATGTTTCAATTCGTAAATTATGGCTTTCTTTTGTAGTGTTGAGTTAATAAAAGTGCAAACCAATTAAAACAATGCCATAAAAATATGTTTTTATCGTAAAGGAGTGAATACATTTGAAGAAAACTTTGCCTATCGATAAGAATCGCTTGTTCATGTTAAAATATGACTTTTTTAACGGAGGAAATGCCATTGTAGGCTCAGGATCCCTTGTAGAAATCACTATACCAAGCAAGAGTATTGAAAGGGATGCAAGCTTGAAGACCTGTTCAAGGTTCCGCTTACCAGGCAGATGGTATTTTTTGGGTTAATTGTTTTTTTACGGTTTTGAAGTTTCTCATGCTATTTTTTGATATAATTATTGGAAACTTTCCAAAAAAAAATTATACTTCATCCATATTTCATTTTGAATAACATACACCTCTTACTTTTTATTACCTAATTTTTCTATCTTTGTTATTTGCGATAATTCACTTCCAATACACTTCTGAACGTCCTATTTATTTGAAAATTTTAATACATGCCTGTCACCTAAGACAACATAATAACACTTTTGAACAGATATGATCCCGGATTATGATTAAAATTAACTATTGGTTTAAATTATATGAATGAGTTAAAATTTATGATACGTGTGGCGCTGCCAATGCTATAGTAGATGGCGTAGGTGTGCTGTTTGTTGTTGGCATGTTGTTTTTTATAATTTTTTTATTTGTTAGCAGAATTATTACTCAAACACCAGCGTTTCTGGAGCTGTAAATACATATATTTTGAAAGCAAGTGGTTTTATTATTCATTAATACAGAAATTGTAAGTTATACAGGTATCGCTAATATACAATATCAGGAATTCCACACACCACGAATCGTGAATATTTAAAATTGTGTGTATATTGAAGAATCGAGACTTTTTGTACAAAACCTAGCGGATTAAACGTCAAATGAACACGACAATGAAGTTGAAATGAAATAAGCTACACGCTAATGGTATTATTATTGCCAACCCATACAGCAAACTAATAAAATCAACCTTAAAACAAAAAGTTACTAAGTTGATGGGTCACGTGGTTCTGGGGATTTGTTACTCGCACCGCATATATTATGTCTATTACGTAATTTAGTATTGTTTCGTACTAATATTTGTATTAGCATACAATAGAATTGAAGACGTTCCGAATGTGACGAATCAAAGAGATCTACTACCTTGAGGTTCATCCAACGATCGGTGTTATAAACAAACCGCGAAACCCGTGAAATCCGACAAGTGCACGGCTACGACCGTGTTCGGATCGTTGCGTTTATGGTGGGGGAAGAGGAGACAGAAATACCTCAGCGAGGAGAAATGCCTAGTCGCCTCGATTAAGGTCACGGACAGCCGGAAGTAGATAACTGTGTCAGTAAGTCATCGAGACGGTGCGTTGTCGAGAGTGGAGAGTAGTTCGCCGGCTGTCAAGAGAATTTTTTCTGGTCGCGCGCGCGAGGACGGGGAAGTGGGGTCGCAGAGGAAACCTGTTGCGCCGCTGGATTTGTTTTCTAATCGTTTGAAAGTTTATTTACAACTGCTACTACTGGAAGTCGGACTTGCGCCGGTCTGTTGTTGTGTTTACACGCGTATAGGGAGTAAGATGACAAGAACTTTCGACGAATTGGGAATAAGATTGAACTGAGAGTTTTCTCGACATTCTCTTTGGTATTTAGAAGGAAGTGAGATCCCTGCCATGAAAATAAAATGGTGTTGTATAGTCTTATGTTAGTTTATAATTTATAAATGCGGTTTTGAAAATATTTTTCGACAGATCGGAGTTTATTTAATACAAAATTAGTGTGTTGTACGTTATTAGAAGGTGGTTATGAATCACCTTAAGAAATTAGCAATAAAATGTTTGTATGATTGACTATTGCATAAATAAATACTCTAAGACAACTTACTGTATATTGATACTTTTTGAAAGAAATGTCCGTTTATAGTTCATATAAGATCCTAGTATTGACCGATGAAATGGGCATATTACAAGTGTTTTAAGATGATTCTTTAATATACTATTAGAATAAGAATGATTGAAAAGCATATCTGTCAATACCTCCTCCTCCATGTTTAGATCCGAAGTTAGCAACTATTAAAGGTTTGTGTTGGTTCTAAATACTAGAACGGTTCTATTACCGTTCCAAGATTGTGCAATACCGATTGCACTTTAACAACAAATTTTGGATGGTTATGGAACTATCCTGGAACTGTGTTTGGAAAACCAAAACAGAATTACAGAATTACCAAAACACATTATTTTAAATGGAAGTACGGATATTATCGGCTGGTTTTGTCTGACGAGAATACGTTAATAACCATAACATAACCTCTTTAGCTGTGATGTTATAAATGTATAATTAAGTTAAAGCTAGTTTTTTCACCAAGTAGAAGATCTTGAATTAAATTTCCAATCGTGCTTTCTATAATTCTTTCTGTTTATTTGCCTTAAAAGACAATTCATTTATTACTATAATAATAAAATGTGATAGATTTGAATATTGATATGGGGTTAGTGGAATGTAGTGCGGGCTCAGGGCGACCAATGTTGCTCTCTCTCTTTAGCAATATCGCGTTTTGAACGGTTTCAGTTGTGCGATGAAAAGGGAAATTGTCAAAACAGATGTTTGATTTCCGGAACTTTATTGTTACGATTTGATAGTTTCAAAATTTACTAGTTAAACATGTTATAAGACTCAATTTATTGGAATTAAATACAGAATAGATTTGTGATAAATAAAACCGGAATGTATAATGTATGTAGATAAAATCATAAGCAACGTCAAAGAACTAGGATAGAATAGGATAGAAACAGAAGTACCTCTTTGAAGTTAAATGCAATACATGCTTATACTCCTTGATTCCATTCCGAAGATCTTTTTAAAGGAAATCCCGTCGTATCGGACAGAAACCATTGAAATTAAGCGTGTAGCATTAAAATAGCAGTAATACCAAAGGTCCCAGAAGGTTAGACTTCATGCTACTTTTTTGGAAAGGAAAATATTTGTTTTTTAATTAAACTTTTCTACCTATTCCAGTTGTTATATGAAAAGTACAGATAATCCAAACTTTGATTTCAGAATCAATTAATATGTTCCTTAATATGAATGTATCTGTATTCATATCTAGGGATATTTGGGAATTTTTAAATTAACGCATATCTTCGAGCACCAATTACATACACCGAGTAGGAAGTAGCGCAGTTAGAACAGATACCTAACATAACCTAAAAATATCTTGTTGCGTTTGATTCTTTGGATGCTTAGCATATAATCTACTCTTTTGAGGTTATGAGCGTTTTAAAACTAATGCATTGAGTGGATGTCAGAACAATTTTTAATCTTGTTCGAACATATAGATCAGTTTAAAAACACGGCCAATGTTACGATAAAGTTATATTGACGATTTGCAATTTTAAAATGTTTTGAGCCAATTAATTTTTGTAATACTTATTGGATTGTATAAATTGTATTACTTCTAGAAGAGGAAACGTAGCGAAAACAAGTCTAAGCACGCTCTAATCGGTAATAAAACGGACTATGAACTTCCCCCTTCATTCTGAGCGCTATAAATCAACGAGTATAAACGGCCTAAGATCGCTGTTTTCAATCCAATTTATAGCTAGCGATTGAAACCAGAATAAAGATGGAAAATTGATAGAAACAATGATGATTGGATGAATGCGTTCTTAATTGTATTGGTCGTTAAAAACTAGTACAATTTGAAACATGAAATATGTCAGAATCCGCAAGTTAATTTAGTTCTATTTACTATGGGAGAATCACAGCCTCTTAATAGACCTTATAAAATATGTGTATTTGAAATCAAATGAAATTTATTCATATATTCGGCGTCTGCCACCTGTTTTAAGTGGGTCGTCGACCATAAATTCTCTCTTAGAGTGAAAAAAAAAATTAACCGGAGGCAAAATGGGCGGCCTAGAAGAGTTGATCCGGATTTAAGTATAAGTATAAATGATCATCATCTAGGAAAGCATTTTCATTCGTATGTAGCTATGTCCTGCGACAGACTGGAATGCTTTTACCGTTACGATATGACTGCTACTATATACATAACTTCTTATGGTTGGTAGAATAGTTCAACGCTTTAATTTGCTTTTGTTCGAAAAGTGAAATCAATTCTTGTCTTGTATTATTATTTTAGTAATAAATTTTATTAAATGAAAATATATTCTATAGAAGGTTATTCTAGAAAGATATTGTCGATTAATTAGTTGAGATTTAATTTGCGTTTATATATTGGTGTTGAAACAAATAGAAATATGTAATTTTGCAAAAAAAAACCAATCAATTTTTGTATTATTAATTAGTAATTAAAATTTTTGAAAGTTCAAATATGGAAACAATAAATATAAACACAAAGAAGATTTGAAAATCTTCGCTTTATCTATCAATAAAGTGAAGATTTTCAAATCAAAAAGAAATGGTTATGGTGGTGCTGATATAAACAAAAGTCCCATTCATTCCAAGAATTTAACACTAGAAAAAATAGGAGAAAATATCTTGATGATTAGTTGAAATTTGCGACAGATTTACGCAGGCAGAATGTTTTTGAAAATCGTTATAGAAAAATAATAGTAATAGGGTTATACATTATAGCTTAGGACCACCCCACATTTTCCATAAATGATAATTGTATAGTTGTCATCATTTTGACATTTTATATTTGAAATTTTAGGCTGTATTACCGGAAATGAAAGTATAGTTGACATTTGATAGTTCTCGCAACGAAACAGCCGACTCTTGACAGCGATAATGTTAAAATCATACCAACACAATTTCGCAGTCAGGAAATGCATAGTAATGTCAAGTCTATTGACATTTCGTCCGGGTAGGATTTCTTCAATTAGAGCGTTGCCAATTGCGTAGATAAGATAAGTTGTCAAAGCACTTACTTGACGTTTTATTTAGTGTTGATAGTTTCGTGTTTTTTTTTCTGAACCATAATCTATCTATATATGTGACAAACCTATATGATTTGCTTTGCAATGCGCGGCAACCACGTCATGAAACTATGCAATGTCAAAAGTCAGTTGTTTAGTTGCGAGAACTATAGTACCGTTGCCTCCTATGTTGATTTACGACTTAATTGTTAGTTATTAAATAAAATTAACCTTAATTTACCATGAATTTGTAACTGTAAAACACTTATCAGTGTTTATATTATATTATTTATATTACCTGTTAATGTTATGTAGTTTAGGGATAACTTTGGGCCTATTTTTACTAACATTAATAAGAATAACAATGTCAATGTCATACAACAACGTCGCGGAATATTAACAAAATTAGTTTGTACATTAACCAATTGCCAACATCATCAAACTACATTACTAAGACTACATTACCAAAAAAAAAATTTGTACAATTTTCTCATTTGTGAAAGAATTGCAAGGACTGTGGGCTGATATCACTAATACGTAGTATCGGGAGATCCACACCGCACAAAGTTAATTTAATAAAATTGGGTACATATGTTTCAAGAGCACGTCGGCTCTCATTCTCAACCAATTCCCGAATTCGGGAATTGGTAATTTGGTAATTTTCTCATTTGTTAAAGGTCATTTCTTCACCGAAGATTAAACATGAGTAATAAAATAACAAACAATTGATTTAAATAAAGAAACAAGTCAAATTAATGATGAACTATTTTTGTTATTAACATTATGCATTTTTGTACTTATATTTTGCATTTCTTTCCAAGTTTATGATAAGGCAGTATACTATCATTTGAGTTAATCATTTTGTTGCAATTGTATATCCACAGGGTGATCTTAAGCGATTGATAATAGTTTGAATTTAGTGCTCTGCTAAATTTTTATCAGGTTGGTAATATGATTTACCTACCTTTCAAGTTTTGTACCAAATGTCGTCTGAAATAGGGGTTATGGTATGGTATAATAACATAAATTAAATCTTACCATGTTTTCCTTTAACCTTTTATATTTAAATATTTTAAATACATGTTTAATTCACAAAATTGGTTGAAGAGATATGTTCAAAATGGCCACCATTAGAATCCAAACATAAATTAATTTTTCCTTTAACATTATCAGAATGTCATAATTCGTGTGGTATATGTAGATCAATTTAGTAAAAAAAAACAACAAAGTGCGCAGAAATAAAAATACAAATGTCAACGATCTAGTGACAATTGTGCGCAGGTATAAATGCCAAAATCAGATGTATTTTCTACAAGAGTATATTAAACGCAATTAACCTTATTTTTTGTTAACTCTGGCTGATGAGTTTGATGGAAGAGGTCTCCAGTTTGACAGAAGCACGTGATTTTGTAAATAACATCTTATGAAATTATTAAGGACAGTTGTATATGTGTTATAAAAAGTTGTTTTTATTAGCAACAACTGTGAAATTATTACGGATTAACATTGATATGATTTCTTAATGACGTCAGAGGAATTCTAACCCTTTTTTGGATGTGTCAACTAGTTTTTTACTAAGAAAGAAAGTGTTTCTAATGCTAACATTCTGTTATGAGAAATTTACTTTTTTTCGATCGCATCTTTTGATTCATCGTACACAATTTTAATCAATATTACAAAACAGAACAACTATAATTATCCCGATGGTAAAAATGGAAATTAATTATAAAATTATATATTTACCAACTTCTCTTCCAGTCTCTTCCGGCATCCTCAATTTCACTTCGTGCGAAGACAAATACCTCATCAATCTATCGAAGAGATCCTCTTTCTTTCTGCCTACATCCTGTATCTCTTTGGTATTCTCTATAACCACGACATCGTCTAGAATTGAAATCGTCTTTTGGGAATCTATCTCGTCCACTGCTTTAACCAGATTCTCTTCCACGCATTCTAAGCTATCACCACACGATTCGTATTCGTCTGCCCATACTTCGCTAGTAGCTGTCAGGACGATATATAAAATTATTATCACGTATTTGTACTTCATAGCGGCCTAATGAAGATATCAGGTACTGGGTAATGGGTATGACAAATGCAAATAAATTAATACAAATCAATCGGTTTTGTTTTGCCTTTATATTGACATTCGCGATATGGAGGGGAATCTGTTAGTAATAATGTTCACGTACCACGGAATTCTATGTTAAAAACGTGGTGTCACTTACAATGAATACATGTTTTAGGTAAGTGTATGTCTCGGTAGATTGGACGAAATCCCAGTTTTTTTTTGTATTACGAATTCGCTTTGCTAGATTTTGCAATGCAAATTTTTTTATGTAAAAGATCAGAGGAATGATATTTATGCTAATGCTCCCATTGTATTTAAAAAGAAATAGACTGGGTGGATATGTAGATCAGAAAAGTAGGCATTTGATCCGGACCAAAATAAACAAACAACGAAATTACTTCACATTTTTTATTATCTTCGTTAAATTAATCAAGATTTAAATTGATTTTCATTGCGAACAGAATATTTTTGATTCGATAGTGTTCGATTCATAAAAGGCTCATAAATATTTAAATTAAAAGAAAGTGAATGCAGATGATGATACTAATTCATTAATTTCAGATTGAATAACCGGCATTCTAGGTGTAAAAGTGTATTAATTGCATTTGACACACTTTTACTTTTACTAGAACTCCAAAAATAAATTTAAATAAACTCTGTTAATATAGGTAATATTAAATAATTCCATCTATATGAAAGTGTAAAATAATAATTGTTAATATACGACAATAACAGGTTGGTTATATTCCGTTTAGAATATCGAGTCAGTGCTGTACCATTGTAGTGAATTGTGTTAGAATCTTAGTATTAAAAAAAAACAATTTCTGTTACAAAATGACAAAACGGTCATTAAGAAAATCGGGAAAATTATCTGATGACCCTACTTGCAAGGATCTCCTGATGTTCTTGCAATGCTTACTTCACAGGCTCACATGGTTTCGGAGGTGTAATAGTATATCCAAGTTCCATCTGGAGTTATTAATCGATGCCAAAACTTATGCGTGACTTTAATATCGGCAAGATATTAAATTTTTTCCATTTTTACATCGACTGCCATAAACACCAGTTAAACAACAACCAGGGATTGCACTAATACACCTTTGGTGTAAATCAGGGGTTACTCGACCAATAGAGGGCTCTGAGTGCAAAACCTTATCCAATAAAGGGCTCTGAATGTAAAATTCTAGAACCCTGTATAGAGTATTTTAAATTTATATTACAATTCCTTTAGTTGTTAGTCGTTCTTTTGGTTTTTACTTATTGTTTAATCATTATTTTTATTCTTTATTATTATTGGTGTTTCTTTGCGCAACTTGTGCACTCATTTTCTGAACAGAATTATAGTTGGAAATAGAACATTTTCTACTTAAAAATCTGCACGGCAGAATGCATACACATCTTGGCTCATTTTCTGTATGACATTATGTGAAATGAGCTTGTATAGAAGAATGAATAGAATTTTGTAGTTTATTAAAATTGTGTGTCTATCCCTCTGGTGGTATGCTAACCCAACTAAACAGACTACCGCACCAAATCTCATATATTTCAAACTTGACAGGAGCATAATGCCAGCTCCTCTAAAGTTTGAGAATATGAGTTTTGGCGCGGTAGTCTGTTTAGTTGGGTTGGCAGACCACCATAGGTATAGACACACAATTTTAACGTTAAATGCCCCACCTATCCTTATTTAGTAGCGTTCTTTTTGCGAATCGACTCACTTCAGTTATCTCTGAAGTGATATTTACCTCACCCAATCCGGATCAAAAAGAACGGGTTCTTAATACTTTGCAATGCGTAAGATTGCCGCAGTGTGGCGCAGTGAATTATTTTTATGTTTACTCATACGTCAAATTAGTCGCACATAACCTTAGTTAACAATTATAATTAGCTGAGATTTATAATGGTTTATGATCATGTTTGATACAAAATCTACTTACGGTCCCTCATAACATCTATTAAAATTATCTTGTTGCTTTTGTTAATTTTCCAGTTATAGCTAGTTATAGTTACTGTTTAGAATGTCAAAATGTGGATAAAGCTAACCTATATGAAACCGAATGACATAATACGTACCTTTTTTTACCCCCTCTCCCTAACTGAGATGTTTACTCTCAACTGCATATGGTCGCGGGTCTGTGTTGTAGAGGTTAGGCTAAATCTCAAGTAAATTTCAAAGTGATCGCTAAAAAAACGGGTTATTTTGCAAAATCTCTCTAGTGAGCTGAGATCAACTGATATTTTTTGTAAAGAGAACGCTACTAATATCTCTGACAACAATTGAGTGTCCAAAATGTAGGGTATATGAGTGTACATTCACAAAATATTTTTGTCGAGTAGCTCCCTCTTCATGTTGACGTTGCAAAGTTCTCAGACTACCTTGGCATAATGTCTAGGTCTCTAAGTTCCTAGAATCGCGTTACATTTACTATTTTTATAAAACAATATAATCTAATACACTTGTATTTTTATCTTAATAGTAAAGACATTGGTCCTTGTAAATTTCACTTTGCTTGAATTGGTATACAGATATTATTCTTAAAATTTTACTACAATTTTTTTTATTACAACATTTCGATATATGACATGCTTATTCAAATGAGTTCACAGTTTTGAATGTATATGCTGCACAAATAACACTAATAGGTATTTCATTCATAATTTCGCCTATTTACGAATTTGTTTTAGTTATTTTTAGTGATATTTTTATATACCTAACCTATATTGGTTGGTATCCTACATAACCTATAATTAATAATTATGTCAATGGCATATTTTTATGACATTAACGTATATTTTTGTTTTCATTAGTTATTTAAGCGAATCCACCTCAAAGTTACCAAATAATTAAAGCAAATCGAGCTATTTTGTTCTACAATTTTATTCTGCTTAATTTACAAGTGAAATTTTTAGTCAATTGATTATATACCGTGTATATATATCGCACTTTTTACTTGTGCTATTTCTAGGGTATTTGTCGATGCTTAAACGAAAACTATGTGCACATGCATAGATGCATCGAACAGAAAAGTAATCGAGGTTAGATATAACGGTAAGTAAATGATTTTAAAAGGCTAAGCTGCTTCTAATAATTGTAAAATTTCTGACCCATTTTTTTAAATTAACGATGTCATTAACCGTAATAGATCTGTTTCTTACTGTTCCTCATAAAAATGTATTTTTAATGTATGTATTTAAATGTATTTTTCTAGCGTATGTCCAATAAATCTTTACTGTTAAGATGTATGGATAATTACTTCACCGTTGTATTCATGATAAATAAAAACATTTTTATAAAACATGTATCATACTTTTATTGTTCGTAAGGGAAAGGATTTGCATTTGTTAGTATTTCATTGCCTCCTCATAATTATAATTATTTATATTTATGTTGCCTACAAAATATCAACAAACACTAATGGAAATAAATACTAATTCACACATATTCATTTCTATGCTGTACAAAACAAATTATTAACCGACTAATGTCCACTTTTTAAACCCATCACTGCTGCAAACAGTGCGAAGAAAAATCCTGCCAAACCCGTCGCTCCAGTCAATAGTACAAGGCCGCCGATTAGCACCGGGATGAGCGTGAAGAACTTTAGTTTGTACGCTAACAGTAGGGGCAGTAGGAACTTTTTGAATCGCCGTTTAACTTTGAATTTCCCTCTTCTCGCTTGGCCGTTGTCATTATTTTGGTAAACTGAAACGAAAAAAGCGTTGATGAATAATATTTGAAATGTCTTCGTTGGAATACTTTTAGTTAATATGCCTTTATGTTTATGAAACACGCACTCTAGCAGTTAGAAAGATTTTATTCGATATACATAGCTTACACTTTGTTGTTCTATATTCTATTCTATTCTTGAATAACCGTTAACAATGATAAAAGCGAAAACATATATAAACAGTAGTACCAAAGTAGCATATTTAAACAGTTTTCATAGAAATTGGTAGGGTATAATGCAATCTTGCACCTCCGGGATAAGACGTCACATTTGAATGCAAAACTTTGCAATAGATGATTACATTGTTCTCGTCTTGCAACACCTTTCACTATGATTAATGAAGTTTGCACTGCCTTTGTAACAAAGATATCTGAATATAATATAGGCTTATATTGAAGATGAAATGTCAAATACATACACGTATGCCCACATCGGAACGGGGTATTGCTTTGTGAATGGCTCCATGCCTGCAAAATTTGTACTTCAGAAAAAATCTCCACGCAATTTTGAACTTTATAATTTTTGTATTTGTTGCGTTTCAGAATACGTTCCATTGTACCTCTACTGACACCGATTTCTTCTGTAATTTGCCGCTCATTTCAACCAACGGACAAACCCTCACTTCTCTCTCTCCACCCGTTCGGGAGCTATTAGAGGGATTTGAGGCTGTTCGTCTATTTGTTGGTATTTACGGAAATTACCGACCGCACAGCTAAATTTCCTAAACGCTTTGACGACCCTTTCAATCGTCGAATGCGAAGGAATAGGACGATCCACGTACTCTAAGGCAAATAGATCGCTCGCGCTTTGGTAGGAATTTCTAGCAAAATGCCATGTTATGATTTGTACCGTTTCTGCGGTTGTATAAACTAAGATGGTGTATCCGAAATCGACGATGACTTGTTAGAGCTTTGCGTGCACATACACTGATACAAATTGATTCAGATGGGCGTGCTGTGGCATTGCGCGCGACGAGGCTGACCGACGGAGATAAATGCACGTTTGCCAGATCGCGCTACGTACAATATACCTCTCACCCCGGTGAGAGCTGCGCATACGTGTATGTAAGATCCTAGCTGCCGAGCTAGCGAATGTCAAGTTTAAGTTTTTTTTTTAATTTCCCGAAAGTGTCTTTTTCTACTTTTACCCCGAGAAAACAATCAGAGGAAAATGCATTTTTTGCCTATAACTATTGTGGCTGTAATGTTGATTGAATAAACCCATAATTTTGTAAGCCCTGCGTATTATGGAAAAAAAGTTGAAAGTGTAAATTAAATGATAAAAATGTCTAGTTTAGTAAAATATTATAGGTTATGTTCTAGATAAACTGTTGTCGACTCCTTAGGCAGTACTAACGTAGAGGAAATTAATTTGCAAAGAATGAAATATCACCACGCAAGATGCATCTGAGCTTAATAATTTCAATTGACTAGAATTTAGAAATTTAAAAGATTTTTTGAATCTAGCCCTTAATATAATAATAATAATAATGCTATGTACATACTGTGTAATAGATAGTAGTTAACTTCTAGGTGGGTAACGGTTTAAAAATAATTAGATTATGAAATGGCAAATAGTACGCATAGATGAAGTTATATTGTTGGTTCTAGGTTATGCGTGTAAGACTAGGAAATTATTTATTCTTTATGTACATTGTTCATCTACACTTTCTTTTTATGGAAATGGTTCTAATTTTTTTTTTTTTTTAATTAAATATAATTTATTCATTTCAACCGACTTCTTGAGTAATTAGTTTTGCATATACATACATCATAAATTTTTGTTAGTAATAATTTTAAATCAAAACGCTTTGTAGCAAATACGGGCTCAATCTCAAAGTCGGACAGTATAGCGCACATAATCCTACTAAAAGATTTGAATCTTAATTGATATTTTTTTAATGAAAGAAATACACATTTCACTACATATAATATTACATTTCTTCAATCCTTAAAAGTAAATCTATAAATTTATTCTCTTGTTATAAAATATTTCATATCAAGAAAACATGTGCAAATTCCACATCAACGTAAAACCCGGACAATGCAGATATTGTACTAAATTGAATCATCATTTC
>JARFOC010036828.1:0-25874 GCA_031763485.1 Osmoderma eremita
CTGTAACTTTAATTATTTCAGGTCGAACTATAATATATACTGATGAATCATGGGTGAATACAGGGCATGCAGTAAATTAAACTTGGACAGATACTGCAATTAAAAATAATCGACGAACTCTTATCCAAGAATTAAGTACTGGTTTGAAATCTCCAATCGGGCTTGGACCTCGTTTTGCATTAGTTCATGCTGGTGCGGATTTGTTCGTGGTGCTGAATATACAATGCAAGAAAAACACTGCAGATGTTCATCATGAGATGGATTCCGACACATACGAGGATTGGTTTATTAAGAAATTGCTTCCAAATATACCGCAAAAGTCAGTGATTGTTCTTGATATCACTGCAGAAAATTAGAAAAAATTCTAACGGCAGTACGGAGAAAAAACAATATCATTGATGAGAAACAAATAACAACTACTGACGATATGCTATTAGCGTGTCGCAAATTAAACCGCAGTATGATAAAAGCAGGATTGACAAAGTTGCAAAAGAAAAAGGTCATGACGTTCTTCGATTACCACCTTGCCACTGCGAGTTAAATCCCGTTGAAATGATATGCGCACTAGTAAAAACTGTATAAAAATGAATAGTACCACATTTAAGGTAAAGGATATGGAGGAATTAATTCGAAGAGCATATACAGTAACAATTGATAATTGGCAAAATTACATTAAACATGTAAAAAATATTGAAAAGGAAATGTGGATAGTGGATAATTTGCAAGATGACATTGAAGAATTTATTATTCATGTAACAGATTCGTCATCATCTGAAGATCAAACTGGTTCATCGACTGACTGAAAGTTGAAACAAGACATATGTGTATGTAATTGCTCCTCTTTTCTTATATATTCTTGCATTATATGGGGATTTGTATTATTCCAGCTATTTTTATTACAAAAGCGGAAACTGTTATTTGTTAGTGGATTAGATATTTTTCTTAAAATTTAATGATTTGTATAATACCCAAATAAATGTTCGAAATGTAAATTACGTTAATGTTGAGTAATAATAAATAAAATTATGAGCTCTTTCACTGACTCTTAAATTACAAAAAATATGTTTTCTTATATTTACTGTTTTCCTTAAAATATGCCTTTTAACTGTCAGAAACCCAAATAATGGGATCGGAAGTAGGTACTAACTTGCAGCTGATTCGACGATTTGGCAATCCGTGTATCGAATTCTCATAAGCTCTGTACTGCATTCGGAGGTTGAGACGATCTATAGTATCGATATCTTTTACATATATCTACATACGTATATCGTGTGTATTTTCTAATCAATCAATTAAGTAATAATTTACGATTTCTAAACGGTTAGTATGTTGAAAGGTAATACGTTTTTGGGCATCTCTTTTAATAGGATCGCTACTGTACGAAGATTTTTTTAAATAAACGTTTAAGCACGTTTCGCCGAACCCTACTGGGTAAAGTGGACGGTTTAGAATTCAGCGCACGTCACAACACGACTACGAGACAAGCTCTCGTAAAAACTGTTATTTGTCGTGGTGATCTCGCTTTATTTGCTCCGTAAATACGAGGCCTTTTTGTGGATAGAACGTGTGCGCGTGGTCGGTGAGTCGATCGCGATATCACCGTAGCCAATCGTTTGTGCAAATGGCTAAATTAACGCAGGCCACCGTTCCGTAACGGGCGACGTAATTCGCTGGTCGATTGCGCGCATAAATCTAATGTAAATTAGATATCTATGGATACCCCTGCTGAGTTATTATTGTTTCGGTTTTCATTAGGTGCGAATTCTATTCAGATGAGCCGGGAATTCCGTTACACAACGCGCTATGGGGCACGTTGGAGATCGTCGCACTTGCCTAGTTGATGATTCTATCCGCTAACGGGTTGCAAGGCCGTTGAGGTTGGATTGATTACAAGAAAATCGAAGATTTTGTATATGGTTATCGCATCGGAGCAACAGCAACTTAAGAAACTTAGGTATTTGGTTCTGACATTATAATGATTTACAACTTGAAAACATTTGCAAAGAAGCATACGGATTGCTAGCTTTTTTGAATAGAAATACGAAGAAAAACGCGTGCATTAGAAGTAAGCTTGCGTGTGGTGCAATGATATGGAACCTGGAATAGTAAGTACAATATGGCCGAGAGAAAATTTGCATAACTAATCTTACTGAAATCATGCAATATATAAGCTCGTCTATTCATTCGCAAGAACAGGTGGCCGTACTATATACTGACTTCCCCAATGCATTTGACACTATCGATCATGGTATTTTGACATCAAAACTCAGCTCACTCGGTTTCTCATTAATTACCGATTTGATTCCTTCCTACCTTGACAATCGTTCATGCTATATCTGTTATACTGGTTTTGAATCAGATGTATATACCGCTTCTTCTGGAGTACCGCAAGGGTCCAACCTAGGGCCCTTTCTGTTCAACATGAGCATAAACGATTCGCTATCCAAGTTGAAATGTCATGTGCTGTCATATGCGGACGATCTAAAGATCTTTACGAAGGTGAAATCGATTGAATATTGTATAGCTCTGCAAAGGGATCTACAGGTTATCAACAGATGGTGTAATAATAATATTAAGGTCAGTGTGCACAAATGTGCGGCAGTAACTTACGCTACAATAAGCAATCCCTTGATTTTCCAATACGCGTTGGATAATTTTGTTATCCCTAGTCAGACGGAAATCGAGGATTTGGGTGTACCGTTGCATCAACCCCATATCAGCCATTTGTAGATCACTCAAGTTTATAATAAGATCTTGCAGAGGGTTTTCAAATTTGAATGTCGTGGCAGTATTGTATTGGACTTTGGTGTGTCCTAAGCTAGAGTACGGGTCGGTTACCTGGTTTCTAGTTTATATTTATCATGAACTGCACTTGGAAAAAGTTTAGAAAAGATTTTTGAAGTTGTTAAACTTCAAATCTCACCTATCCTGCACGGGGAACGGACCACAACATTTTACTACCTGATCATAACTTCTCTTCTCTTTCCAACCGAAGGAATACATCAAGTGCTAGGATTTTGATGTAGTTGATGGACAATAAAATTCATGCACCGCAATTATTGTCCCTTATTGGCATCAATATACCGAATTATGGTACTAAATCCACCGACACCTTCTTCATACCAGCGGTTTGAACGAATGAAGCCAGTGGCTAAATCTCATGTGGTACAGATGTGTAGGAACGCTAATAAACTCTTTCCCGATCCTTTCGATATTACTTCCTCATCATCTCATACAAACAGGTGCTGATTTTAAAACTACAACTAGGCTAGTGTGAAAAAAATGAGAATATCGTATGTGTTGTTTTGTGAATTAATTGTTTTGTTGATTGAAGTACCGAAATATATGTCAACGTATTTAGTGTCAAGTAAATGTACCTTTTATTAAAATTAGATTAAAACGTTACGAATCGGGTCTATTAACGTATAACGAACTGTTTATTTGATATTTTGGTGCCGAAACCCGGGAATTTAGTGGTAAACGCTAGCCTAATCTGTAACGAAACTCTAGCGAAACAAAACAATGGATTTGTCATTGCGAAAAACGTATCGTACTAATTTAACGAGGCTAATAAACAACGTCAATGATTTCTTTACCGGAGATGAGGTAGACACAGATGAAATTCCGATATTCATTGCCAGAATTAATGCGGTTCAGTTGACCCTAAGTGGTTTAAACGAAAAATTAAGTTCTACAATTACCGATTGGAAGACTGAAACAAAATGTGCGAAAATGGTGGAGCCGTAGAAGCCGTCGCCAAACTGGAACACCGAGTCAACATAGAGAATTGGAAGACGACATCGGTAGATATGACACATTCAATGTTTATTGAGGAGTGCTTATCCAGGCAATTAGGTTTACCAGTTGTAGGGAAACATAAAATAGCAATTATGCCTTTTGGTAGTAGTCAAAAGTCGCCAGCGCGTGAGTGTCGCTGTGTCCGCTGGAATATCGTTGCTTATAGGAGCGGATAATTATTGGAAATTAGTAACCGGAGAGGTGAAAAATTGTCCGAAACACTAACAGCAGTAAATACTTTACTCGGATGGACCACACATAGTGGAAGTAATGATTACGCATTTTCGGTTAACGCGAACGTAATGAATGTATTGTATGTACAAACGGAATATGACCTTGATTTAAATATAGATTTAAAGAAATTTTGGGACCTAGAGACTATTGATATAAATGAAAATAATATCACCCATGCAACCAAATAATTTTGTTGATAAAAAGATTATTTTTGAAGGAAATGGACATTATGTCGAATTACCGTGGGTTGATAACTTTGAAAAAATAGATTCGAAGTATAACGGCGCGTTGTGTCGTCTGAAACCCTTAACAACAAAGTTTATTCGTCATGGAAAGCTTGAAGAATACGATAACGCGATGCGCGAGTATTTCAAGAATGAGAGTGCGGAAGTTGTTTCAGAGGAGATTGATAAAAGCAAAGATGATTCAGAAAAGACAACTAATTTGATTGCTGGCGGTATTTCAAATAACGTATTCTTACAAACTGCTTGTGCAAAAGTTATACCGTCCGGTGGGGTGCAGTCGTCTTTCATGATATTGGTATTAGATGGTGGTAGCCAACTCACATTTATTTGATGGGTAGTATGACATTATTTATATTTATCTTAATTTTATTTTCTATCGGCATCTGCACTCTATATCTTTCTCTGTGTATATACTCATTTATGCTAGTATTGTCCTGTAAATGGTTCCAGTTCGGCAATAGATATTATTACTATTACTATTAGGTACCCGCCCGTAACTCTCTAGTTCCCAGAACGAATTCTAGAACTTGCACTGGTTTTTATTCACCATTCTCAAATACAGGGCATTTTTCACAGTCTCCATTATTATCAAAGCGTAGATCAATGAATGCGCACTGTGCTTTGATCTTTGATCCTATTTTCTCCGTACCCAACTATCATAGTCTTACATAATGAAGTTTTGCTTTTTAATAAAACATTTTAATCACATTCTGCCATTAGCAACATCTACTACTTTGTTTTCTACTTTTGTAAGAAAGATTCTGAATTAATTTTTTCAGTTAAAATGTTAAAGGATATTCCGCTTCCCTGGTTTTTGAAGATCAAGCCAGTATGCTCATGCATATGTAGTCCTGAGATTGCAGCATGTCGAACAAATGTGAGATTGGTATTATCCTTAATCACTGTATTTAATTAGTCTTTTAATTTTTACTAGTTTGTAATTGATAAATCATTTTGGGGCAAGCTTGTATTTCGACTGTTTTAGTTACAGTACAAGCTACATAGTTCCTTCACACCTAAGAAGATAGATGCACAGAGATGCAGAAATACTTAATAGAATTGAGTGCTCTTCTATTCAAACCTTCTATAGCGTTACTCGAGTATGTTCTTCAACAGGAACTCGATCATTACGTCTGTGAGAACACTGCTTCATCTCGTTGGAATACAACGCGTGACTTTGATTTATCTGTTAAGCACACTTCCAAATTTAGATCAAGGCAAAAAACTGCTCTGATCTATTTTTATGATTAATTGAATAAAACCTACAGTAAATTATTCAATTTATGTTCTGATATCCTCTCTTTGTAATTATATCCCAAGCGCGTTTTTAACTGTTTTTTTTTCAATTCCTTATTTTTAGAAATCAATAATAAAATTTATCTATTTAGTTATTCGGAATCCGTAAATGTATAAATAAAGCCTTTGCAAAATTGTTCGTTAGTTGACAGTCATATTTTATTTTAGTTGCCATACTTGACTTTGCAATTAACACAGCACGTTCCAGTAACACTTTAGAATATTTTTATGTCGCACGAGTTGACATAAATTCAACAAATATTTTCGAAAACGAATCAGAATCTTAATATCGCTTTATTTTATTATTAAGTAATTTAGTATAGGGCCATAAAAAACTTTACAATCGTCTTCCTATATGTAAGCCTTATCTAAGCTTTCTTTTTAGGTCTATAAAACACGGATATTTGTTTATAGGTATTTTGTTTCTTGTTTAATGACTCTTTTTTACGATATTAACCTGGCAATAAAGATTAGTACGTTTATTTACTGTTCTTTTTTTACGAGAGATACGATTTCAAATGAAATTTGTGTTTTCTAAAATATTTTCTAGTCATTTTTTCGCGATAAACAACATTTATAACAATAATTCTATTTTAGCTATAGCGATAATAATAAATTCTTTCCGGTGCGTTTAGCATATCGGCGTATAAATAAAAATATCAATAAATCGGTCAGAAGGACGAATATTTAGAAGGGAATCAGAAATAATGGAAAGCCGGCGGGAATATTTAAAAAGAAACTGTTAACAGGCGAACAAGAAAATAGAACGAAGAAGGAAACAGACAGAAGAGAAACAACAGAAATAACAGCGGAAAGAATTACTATAGAGGAATTATGCTATGAGAAATTTCAAAATGGTACATCACATGGACTTGATAAAACAGTATGGGAAATGTTCAAAAGCATGGAAACAAGAAGAAATAATACCAATAGACTAGAGAGCAGGAATGATCCTACCAGTGTTTAAAAAGAATGATCCAAAGAACTGTAATAACTATAGGGGAGTAACACTCATAGGTGCCGGTATGAAACTACATGAGCAGATTCTAAATGAGAAATTAAAAAGCATGATAGATATAATCTTGACAAAGTCATAAAGTGACGTCGGGAAAACAGAAGCGCTCAAGATCGCATACTATAAAACAGATTACTGACAAAATCAAATTGAAAAGGGACAGAGCACACGTGGCCTTCATAGGTTTCGAAATGGCAACATCAAATTGGACATATTTAAAATTGCGGTAATCCCTGCTCTGTATAGATAAGGTAAAAGGAGTGAGCCCAACAGTTTATAGTTAACATGGACCATATTATCAAGCAATGCAATCCAAGCACGAAAAGCTTTTTACGGAAAAATATGTAACCAGTGGAGATAGAAGAATGTGTCTATGCAGATGAAATTTACATAAAAATTTAGACGTATGGGAAAAACTACTGAAAAAAACGGAATGAAAATGAAACGAAAGGGAACAAAAATAACAGCAGTAACCGAAAAAGAAGAAAATATAGATATACATATTGACAGAGTTAAAATGGAACAAATAAAACATTTTGAATACTTAGGGATGACAATAGAAGACGGAGGAAAACAGGAAAGAGAAATTAATAAAAGGAAATCTATCAAAAATTAGTAAGACCTTCATAAAACCAATGTTGATATAGCCGTCAGATATGGACAGCGAACAAATCTAAAAAAAGTAAGATCAACGCAAGCGAGATGAACTACTTAAGACGAGTAAGAGGTGTGGCAAGAAAGGACAAACTGAGAAATAAATAAATAAGAATATGGGAAGCGAAGATACACGTAAGAAGGAAGAGAAGAAAACCAGGAGAAATGTGGGAAAATATAATTAGTACGATTCTGAAAAGCAGAGGAAAAACGTGGGGCGACCAGTAGCAAGAGACAAAACGCAGGTGTCAATTCATGTATGATTAAAGTATTCTTTAACCATACACGAAAATGGAAAAAATAAAAACAAAAATACCCTTGCCACCCTGATCAGTCGAGATCCCCAGATACGTATTTCGACAGCCAAGTTGTCACCCTCGGCAGAACCTACGAAGGAAAATAATGCTAAACGTAACACTCTGGGAGATATGCACCATCCAGAACACCACTTGAATAACACTAATGTTTTTCTTTCGTAGATTCTGCTGAGGATGGCAACTTAATTACCGAAATACGTATTGGAGTTTTTCACTCAGAATCAAGGTGGTAACGGTATTTTTGTTTTTATTTTTTAATATATTAAGGCACCCGTAATATTTTATACGAAAATAACATTTCACACAACAACTCATTTATCCGCTGTCTAACGAACCGGAAGGAATTGTGCTTACTTTCATCTTTTAATCGATAATCACCATCAACGGTTTTATTCATTTTCCATTCTACAACGTTATATCTAATGTTAACGTTCGATAAAACAACCACAATTACTGTATGCGTCTACAATTGCAGATTTTACTGGATTTTCGAAGAAAGTACACCGCGACTCCACACTCCTTAAATCTACATACATATACAGTATGGCCCAAATATCACTATACCATTTAAAATTCGTAATAATAAACTCACTGACATTGACATGTCATTAAAAACTGCAGAAAGAAACAAATTAGGACTTTAAGAGTTTGTCATTGAAGTGTAGTATCATGAACATTGAAAAAAAAGACTTAGGATTTATTTGGGGCTGATTTTGGTATAAGTGAGAGTTACTTCTCAGAAATATTTACAAAATCATTCCCGCTTGGCAGTAAATATTCAAGAAAATGTATATTTTCACCTAGTACTGTTACAATAAAGTTAAATTTACCACTAGCATTTCGAACTCTATAAAGAAATGCTTTTTGTATTACAGATTGTTTAGAAATTGAAAATGAGAAGCCTTCAAAAGCTGTTAAACAACCTTTGACTTCGTCAAAGTATAAGACATGTTATATTGTAAAATATTTAATTTCTTGTACTCCTGATGACATCATAAATTTTATTTTTGGTGGATGTACAGTCAAATACTTATAGCATGTCTTCCCAATAAGATGGGATCAGGGAATAGCATATCTTCTTTAAACAACAAACAAGTCAAACCAAATGTTCGTTCACTACCACTTGACGAAATCTAAGAGGGTATCGAGAAAAGAAAAACATGTCAGAGAAACTGTAAACGATAATTTCAAGTGGCCGATGGGTATATCATATCCATTCTCCCGTGTTTGCCTATTTTAGTATTAGGAGTCATTTTCGGAACGGCAAAACTCCTAATACTAATTCCTGCTTTGTGCCGTTCTTAGATTAGAGTTCTTAGTTAATACCTATTTGTACACAATGATAGAAACCAAGGACAAGAAATGTCTCTAGAAACAAGGGGTAAAATTATTAGCATTTTGGAGTAAATATGTGTAGGTATATAGATAGGTCACTAATACGCAGTATCGGGAAATCCACACCGCACAAATTATATGTGCGGTGTGGATTTCCCGGTACTGCGTATTAGTGATACCAGCCCACAGTCCTTGCAATTCTTTCACATATAGATAGGTATGTAATATTTATTTAAAAATGAACTTTCAAATGACAGTCAAAAATTTTACATTTACAGAACATAATGTGATAAAAATTTAATTTCTTATTTTTTTAAACACTCATTTCTTTGATTTAGCAGTAAAAATTCTAAAAACTAAAAGTATTTGGACAAGTTATATAAATATCTATGTATTATTTATTAATATTTATTATTCCATATTATATATTAATAAAAATATTAATACTATCAATTTTAAGTTTACCTCGCAGTTGAGAACTATTAATAGAAAATATAGGACCCTTGATAGCAACAAAACAAATGGAGATGCCACAGGTATTACATATTTATAGTGTTACAAACAATTTAATTATTGGTGTAATTTCTTTAGTGAACGTATTTTCTCTATATGTGGAACTAATTCATATTTCAACACTTGTGTATGTATGCGTTCGACATCTTCTATAAGTGGAGCGATTTCAGAACTATCGTTAAAGCTTTTTTTAATGGTTTTCAATCCTAACCAAATTTTTAGTTTATGTCCTCGAGAAGATCAAGAAACGAAATAACAATTGGAGATAAAATTTTAATTTGCGTATTTTTGTTTTGAGAAATTGGTTGTCCTTTTTAGTAAGACATTGAAAATAACAAATAAGGGCCGATATTTGTCACATTAATTTAAAACGTACTAAAGTTAGTAACAAATGCATGGAACCATCCATATGTTACTCTTATTAGAAGCATGTGCTAAAAGGAAGGGCCAAACCAATTTGTAAACTTATCCTTTTCTACCCCTAAATATTTCTTGGACTTTGCCGTTAGGCACATCAGAAATTTCCAAATACTGGAGCCGCTCCCTTATATTCATGAATAGCAGTAAACTATATGTGGAACTAATTCATATTTCAATGCTTGTGGATGTTTTGCGTTCGACATCTTCTATAAGTGGAGCGATTTCAGAACTGTCCATAAAGCTTTTTTAAATGTTTTTACCCGACGTATGCGATAAGAACTCACAAGTTGCTTTTGGTGTTTTAAAGAAGATATACCATTTGCTCATTTCGATCTTTTGGGGAGACATGAGTTCTGTATTTGACTGTACATCTGATGCTACAATCGTAGAGCATATTAGCTTTTAAATATTTTGCCACCAAATGTGTTTATTACGGCAGATATGGGATTTAAGCACATAGAACATTTACTTGTTGTTAAAAATTGCAAATTAATCAGACTACCAAGTGTATCTTCTAATTCAAAATCCATTAAAACTGGAGTGCTGGAAATCAAAAGAATAGATTTCATGAAGAATAGGATTCATGAAGGTTATCGACACCAACCATAAGTTAAGCTAATTATTCGGAATTGTTACACGGACGCCATATACGGATCATACTCTGATGTCACGACCAATAGCAACGCGTTTATAACCGCTTGGTAAAGATTGAATTTTCTCGCATTTTCATTTGTTTATTGTGGCTGTTTGGGATGAAAAAAAAAGTAGTTTTTTGATGATACCTGCTTTATTACAATATGTACTTATGATTTCCAGTAACTCTTTCCGATTTAAAATGTTTGTCAACTTCCCTATTGGGAAGATTATAATATCAAAAGTTATACCATTTTAAACTGATGATTTTTGGGATACCCTGTACATATGCATATTTAAGTGACCTGTAACGTGTTATTTGCGAATCGGAACACTTAACTAAATGAGTTTTCTTCAATACGGAGAGCTCCCGGCAGACCTCTCCGCGGCCACTTTCTCTTTGACCGGTATCTGCGGGCGTTCTGCTTCCCTTGCGGCTGTCTTTGCTTGCCGCGTTCTGTTACATCTTATTAATTGCGTCCGAAGTCGCAAAGTTGCTCGGTAGAACCGCAGATAAACGCCGAAAAAAGCAGATCCATTTTTTACTTAATAAAGCAAGTTGAAGAAATGCACTTTTTGTATGTCAGAGAAACGGACGCAGGCGCAACTTTTCGGCGATTTCTCATCTTCAATGCCCCGACGGCACATGTGCATCTACATGCATACATACATGCATACACGTACAGTAGAAAATCATGTTGCGATCTTCTCTCTGTGACGCCTTAATAATCGTCGGTGTTTTTTACTGTATTATCGCTGATGTAACAGTATTATTTCAAGATACCGTTGGAATTTTCACATTCGATGAAATTTTGTGTGATGGCGAGATTGTAAGAAAACTGGACAAGTTGAATTGCGAAAAAAAGAATTTATTATTATTACTTTATACTTGATTAAAACGAGTGATTGTATGAGTAGCAAAATAAGCCATGAGCATTACTTTGCAAAAGAAGCCTTTTCCTCTGCGCGGAGGATAAAAAGTTCTTGAATCAAAAATATGTCATCTGAACAATAGTTTATGAAATATTATTTTTTTGGAAACAACGTCCTAAACAATATCCTCAATTTTTTTGAGTGGACAATTATTTTTATTTGATATATTTTGTACACTTAAACAGATATATTTTAGAATGTAATAAGTAGCTATAGTCTGTTTTTAAATTATCCGCGCTAAAACCTGCATCTTTGACTGGTTGTTTCGCAGATTAATACAGACGAAATGCGATATATTACAATGGATGTCAAACGGATGACAATTTTCGACCTTGCTCTTGTGTTTTCCTTGTTCTATGGATTTCTCGAACATAAACAAACCTGTTCTTTTAAGAATAAAATAGGCGGGTAACTTGGAACACAACTTTCTTGGTAGTTAATTCGTAGTAGATCTGTCAACAGCGCGCGCGCAGTCCTTGCTGTGAGAGAGTGGAAGAGTGATATTGTTACAGTGAACTGGAATTTAAATAAAATAGCACTTATTAAACTGTTACAGTGACTTTGTACAGCGCTAAAAGATCAATTAAGATCATCGCATAAAATCTGCTTTGAAAAACTCCTGATAACCTATGTATAAGAATAAAATATTTTATTTAGTAAGTATATCATTTTTTCATAAAAATGTTTTCTTAATTTTTAAGAATTAAAAAAAAATGTTCCAAGTTACCTTATACCATGTTAACTTGTACCAAACATGAAATATAAATTGGTGTTCTAACTTGGAAAATCACTTTTAAAAAAAATATGGGCTATGTGTTTTTTTCTCTCATGGGTCGGTACTCATGTCGTTAGTTTCCAGTACCATACATAAGGCAGTGGGCGTTAAAAAAAAAAAAAAGAAATACTTGCAAAGTTATGTTCATTTGAACATGAAAAGTGTTGCAAGTTACCCAGTTCTACGGTAGTGTGTAAGTGTGTGCTGATACATATACATTCCCGTTCTTAATACGGATACTGAACCGACAAGTTCACAATCATATTCGCCTCCAAAACAACGCAAACGTTTAGATTTGGGACATTGATGATCGATAGCCCAAAAGCAGTGTATTCTAAATATGTACAAGCAACTGCGAACTGATGAAGTAAATCTTGGAAAAACTGCTATCATTTCTAAAATTAGCAACACCACGGGTAAATATTGATAGTTTGAATATTGCAACAAATTTTATAATTTTCTGCTTTTGGGAGTTGCAAAATCAACCGTAAAGGAGTATGATGAAACTGGCGCCATTATACCATCAAAACGCAGGGGAGGACGGCCTGGTATTGTTGCCGCATATGATGAAGCAGTTAAACAGTCTGCGCGGCAAATTGTTCATGCTTTCTTCTACAAGAACGAATTACCTACATTGAACAAAATTTTGATTGAAATCAAGAAACGTCCTGATTTGCCACAAATGTGCCGTTCTTCACTAAACAAATTCATGAAGCAAATTAATTTCAAGTGCATGAAAAGGAACCGTAAAAGTATTCTTATAGAACGACAGGACATCATTAGATGGAAACGAAAATATTTAACCTCAATTAAGGGGTTTAGAAGGGAAGGTCAACCAATTTATTATGTGGATGAAACATGGGTGTATGTTGTCCTACAAAATCAAAAAATCTGGATGGACGAGAGTGTAGAAAAACGACGTCAGGCATTAATTGAAGGGGTGTCTACAGGATTAAGAAACTTTTTAACCAACAAATTTTTTCATGAACATTAAACTAGAGTTAATCATCACTTTCATTTGCACAGGCTTTGTAAATATTTCAAATTTACCGCCAGAACGATCTAGTGATTTACCCGTTAATATTTGCAGTGTAAATGTGGCTTGTTCATTTGCTCCTCTTAATTTAAAAGCAAGCTAAAGTAAGAGAGTAGCAATAGTAGCGCTAATTCCGTACAGAGGGAGCTAACTATCTTTCAGATCTACTGAATATCATGCGTCCTTTATATACAGCCGGATATTAAAAGCAAACAGGACCGCCTTCGTAAGTTGGTTTAGATAGGTTCATAAGAATTAATAAAAATGATTTTTAAATAAGAGAGATAGTAAGATAATAAATTAGCGACTGTCTTTATTTTTTCCTGTTTTTTTCCCTCAAAATTTCCCCATGCGTTGTGAATTAGACGCATTTAACTGAGGTGATAGGGTGAAGGACATAAGGTTCCTACCCTGGCTGCGATGCGAGTTCAAAAGCAAACACTTTTCTATCCCAAAAGTTATCATGTAGTTTAAACTAAAGAACTATACTGTTAAATCAAACATACAAGCAAATATATCTTAAAATGAGATTATTCAAAATATTAATGCAAAAAAAATATATTTGAATAAAATAAATGACATGGATAAAATTATATCTTCAAATCAACCAAAAATATCTTTCCCGCCATTCAAAATTGAACTTGTTTGATTCACGAACTTTTTCTCTTTGTGTGATATTTGCTTAAAATTTGTGGTTATTACGTCCGCTGGAATTATATTGGTGATTTGTGCAATAGCGTCAAATATCACATACATTTTATTTTAGTTTTTTGTTGCATCGTTCTAGAGCAATGATAAATATTATATGTGTACAGCATATAATAATAACCAAATGTAGTTCTTGTAGTGACACAGATATTATTATTTTAATTATAATTACAGAGACCTTTTTATCAAAGAAACCTGACATTAATGCAATATAATTAATGTAATAGTTTTGGCAACAAACTACGTTAAAGTTATTTCTGGGAACGGTTAGTTCAAACAACTATTCAATTGACAACGCCTATAATTAATATCCTACACTAATTGTAACTAACTACTAAAACCACGACCATAATAAAATTGCTTACATTCTTTAAATTTTCTAAACAAAGGAGATTATTATTTCTCGTTAAGATGACTATTATTATTATTCTTGGTACAGTAGTTGAGATTCTAATAGACAATACGAACAGTATACATAAGTTTTCACAAGTAATTATTGCCAGTGACACTGTAATGACAACCAGCGGTGTTTCTTGAGGCGTTTGTATTTTTTTAAGGCAAATTAACTAATTAATTGCTCATTTGCCAATTAGATGTGTCAAATTGCCTTTAAAATAACAGTGTTTGTTGAGTACCGTGAACATCGTTACATTCTTTGGGAAACATTTGGATGTCAGCTCAAGAAGGCCATAATTGCTTCTTGAGTACTATAAATTTAAATAACGGTATTGCAGTTATAATATTAGTTTTAGTCATAATATTGATATTTCAAGTTATTAAAAAGTGTCTAGATCAACCCTAAAAGGCACAGTATAATTATAAATTTAAGTACCTATAAGTCAATTCCCCCTTTAGAAAACAGTACAGCTCTTATGAGGATACCGCACAGCGTTGCCACATCTCTTTGGGGGTAAATACGTGCACAAAATATGATCACAAAACTTGAACATTACGGATAAATTCCGTAATGTTAAAAAAATAATTGCTGAATCAGGTTACATTATGATAATTTACTAAAATATTATGGAAATCATCATGAAGAAGTTCTGTATTTTAAGGTTGGTGCAGCTGACATTCAGGTGTCACATTGTTATTCACATAACCTTCTGTCAACTGTCAACATATCTAATATGAGATATTTATAGTATTATCTTATGCATAAATGAATGACTATTAAATATTAAACCATTAGACAGAAAAAGAATAATTACTGAAATATATAGAACATAATAGAATAAAAATAAACAAAATACATACAAGGGATAATGATATGATAATCAAGACACAAGCTAATTGATGTTGCTAACTTCACTCTATTGGAATTGTTTGAAAATATTGATGTGTATTGTAAGCGAGATAGATCTATACGTTAATTATGCAACTAGGAAGGGATATAAATCGATCCATAAAAGTCTGTACTATCTTTTAAAAGGTGAGTGGACTATAATTTCATTTTACCTTAAAATATTTTGACGGTTAATAATAGCGGTAGGTATTGTCTGCCAATTTTTTCTTTATCTGTCATGTCATATTTATACGTCCGAATCAGATGGGTACTCGATAGCCGAGTATCATCATAACAATGCTAAAATTTAACAGTTAAATAATACATACTCAACAAATATCAAATTTGCATAATCGTAAAATTTCCACTATGGCATTGATGCTTCAAACACATTACTTTAAACGTGGCAAATGGTGATACGTAGTAGAAGCTTTTATTAATAAATTCACTACGGTTAGTGGTGTCAGTAGTTAGATCTTCTGGGAATTGAAATTTTTTACCCAATTGCAGCAATTGTGAATTTTTTAGACATTTGTCTGGTACTTTCTTTTAAAATATCTAAATTAAATTAAACACACAAAACTATCAAATGTGAAAAGGGCGTGAAAAATAGCAAATAATGTTTGGTTTTTTGACGATAAATTCGGCTGTTAAATGCAGGGTGTTAAAAATCGTATGGTACAGGGTGTGGAAAAAATTAGGTTGGCGAATCAAATCAAAATCACTCGCATTCGAATCGTTCCGGAATCGAATTTAATTCTATTTAATTCACGAGCGAATATTATTATGTATGTTATAATACTATTACACATTTTAATGTTGTGGGTAAAAGTGTGTGAGTTTAGAACGTGGGCCCTCCTAGAATTTTAAATAAAAATAAATAAATTTATTCTTATAAAAAAAAAAAACACAGATATTACGGAGCACCCTCCAATTATATTTGTATTATTTCTTTAAACATTTTTAAGACTTAAATTTTCAAGGGACGACCCTCCAATCATTTTTTGTTTTTTTAAACATTTTTAAGACCAAAAATTTCAAGGGGCGCTCCGTTTTAATTCTTTTTCAGACATGTTTAAGACTTAAATTTCAAGGGGGGCCCTTTTTATTTTTTTTTTTTTCAAATAGTCTTAGACTAAAATTTTCAGGAGGGGCCCCCTTTTACTTTTTTATATTTAATTCTACAACTTTTTATTTTTTAAGAGGGGCCCCCCTTTTTAATTTTTTTTATTTTAATTTTCTTTTTCCCACACTACATATTTTATTTTATACATCCAGAAATATATGTACTATATGAGCTGATAATTTAAGAACAATAGGAAATGTTGCTATCAAATTTAATAGGAGAAACAACAAAGAATGTATGTGGAACAATTTATAGAATCTCTATACATATACTCACTACTGGGAAGTAAATTACTGTAATTAATAATTTTCAATATATTATATCTGGAATTATTGAAAAAAACAAAATTTTGTTTTTGCGAAATTTTTGTACCTACATGGGATTGCGCGCTCTTCACAGATTGGTAAAAGCCTAAAAATCTTCGCAAAATATATGTTCCTAAAAAGGGGTAAAAAAAGCTTTTTAAAAGGAGCGGTTTTATCGCAATATATGCAAACATGCGTTTGTACAGTTTTGTAAAATAATAACTTATGTATTAATCTACAAGAATTGTTGTTTGTTTTTTTCCTGTTAAATATGATATCACTTTCCTATTATTTTTGCATAGACATCTCAAGAAATACACACATGAATAATTAACTGACATATATTTCTTGATGTATTGTTATGGTTGCGTTCCTGTTTAAAAAATCCGCATTTCTCGACTATAATTATAACGTTTACTATATGATCAAAAACGAAAACAATTTTTAGAACTCCATACCTTGAATATAGAGCGCACCTAAAGTATGGAATAAATTCAGTAAAAACCAAATACAATATTTTTAGAAAAAATCCTGGAACTTTTGGTAAAAATACACCTTTTTGCATGAAAGTTGATTTTCACCCATTTTTTTGAGCAATGACGTCATTAACTGTTTTTTAAAGGCAACCCTCCTATTTGTTTTCTCTTGAGTTTGAGAGTTCTTTTCATTGTACAATAGTATAACAGTGTTTCCATCCCACATAAGAAATTTTTCGAGTATATGACAATTGAAAGTGAGTAGTATTTTTAAATTTAAGTTAAAAATACCCCCTACTACCTTGTTGAGTAAAGAACTCTGTATACGTATTTCGGCAACTAAGTTGCCCTCCTCAGCAGAAAACCACAAAGGAAAATAATGTTAGACGTAGCAGTCCGAGAGCAATCCAATTCTTAGAACGCCACTAGTAACTTTTTTACTACCTTACTTACTTATCAATGTTACTAGTGGAGTTTGATTGCCCTCGGAGTGCTACGTCTGACATTATTTTCTTTTGTGGTTTACTGCTGAGGATGGCAACTAAGTTACCGAAATACGTATACAGAGTTCTTTACTCAACAATGTGGTAAGGGGTATTTTTGATTTAAATTTATTTTAAGCAACCATATCCTATACCCATATCAGTATTTTAAAAAATTGAACAATTGTGTTCTTAACACGGTAGGTGTACTAACATTGAAAACATTAACTACTACGTAGAAAGTCCACAAACAGTAATTTTTTATTTGATATTTGTTCTCAATATAATACTTTTTTTTTGTTCAGTCAGGAATCGACACAATGATAATTTCTGTAAGGTTTTATTGCTTGACATGTCGAAATGTAACTTAACGGTTACAAACCTGTTTTTCTTTCCCCGTTATGATTTATTTTTTCATCTTACACATTTGTGACAAGGTACGATAAAATCTAAGCAAACGATTAGCTGTATCAGCATACCATCCATTCAATTATTATACGAGCAAATCGTTATTACCTCTGTGTCCATGCGAGCTGATAATTCGTCGATTGTGTTCCAGCGTATTAAATGAATATTCAATGAGGGAGTCCTCTCATTCGTTTATCGTTATTGTTGCCAATAAAGGATCGAGCGATAGATAGTCCTAATTATCATATAATTAGAAACGGCTTATGTGTTCCTATGTAACTCCATTGCGGTTAATGACGTTTGATGTTTAGATGTTTAGAGTTCCGATGGTACAATATACTTGGGTATTTTTTCTTTTCTCTACCTCCTATAACCTGTGACATGACCCTTGAATGTAATTATCAAGCATTTATATGCATATATAAGCGCAAGTAACAATGATATTTTTTCTGACGTTGCGAGAAGTATTCTGGTGGATGTTTGAAAAAGCTCAATATTTAAGGAGATTTACCAATATTTTTATGACCAATTTAGCAAGTTTTCTGGGAATCTATTTAGTAATTCGAAAAAAAAAACATTCTTAACCGGTCGAATGCCAAATGCAATATTTTCATTTCTTTCCTCCAACGCCTGTTATTGTGTTAGCATAAAGTTAACATTCTCTATGTTGGAAACCCTTATTTTCACATCTTTTTCATTTATAATTTATGCTCAAAATATGACGCTTGGTCTTTTATGCGTGTGTAACATTAGAATGCGCCCATATAGATGGTACTTAAATTTTTTGTCTAGTTGCTGACATAAACATACTTATTATATATTTTTTTTGATATCATTATTAGCAACAGTTTTTTTAATATGAACAGAATGCACTTGAGGTACTATGTAAATTCAATTTCAAATCTATTTTACTATATTTGATTGAAACATATGTGAGAACACACCCAGTACATCGAGGGAGACGCTATTAATAAACTATTTATAAAAGCAAATAAAAACCTTTTATATAAGCACAGAATTTTACATCATATCAATTCTAAATATAACTTGGTTTTTCATACAAGAGTTATAAACTATTTGCCTGTCATGTTCTAATATTTTGTACGGCCACTTAGGAAGTTAACTAAATCACTTGATAACAAAACCCTAAACAATAGCCATCTCACTAACCATAAGCTGATATTGTCTTTTGGAGTTCCCTTAGAGCCATGTCGTTTACCAGGTAATAAGGGCGCCACTAAGAATGCAAAAAATTCAGCTTCCAACAATAAATTATCCCTAAAAGTTGAAAGTAATTTAAGTCCAACAAAATTTTGCTGTTTACAATTGGGAATTTACAAAGACCTGACAAAGACAAATTGCGATTGCGGTGTTGAAGATACGGCGGGTCGTATGATGTTCGATTGTCCACTTACGAAGAACTGGCAATAGCGAAAGGGTTACGGTGGCCGCATGGAGAAGCGGAAATAAGGGACGACGAATCGAAAGATTGCGACGCGGCGAAGAGACTTGGACGGCTTCAACACGACGGCTAAATTAGAAGAAATACGACTGAAGGGAATTCAGGACAATGCAGACTGAAACCAACGTAGTGTATGCCATTAAAAGGAGGAACGAAATGATGACAGCTCTTGAGGATCCGAGCATTTTGTGGACACGCCAGAGTGGACCAACGGCTGTGGAAGGAGAGAGGGACAAGATTGATTTACCGTAGGAACAAGTTGCAAGGGTGAATGGACGGAAAAGAGGGACCTACGGAAAAAACCTCCCAGTAAAGCCAAAAAGTCCAAGGCGTAGTTGGTATCTAATCCCAAATAAGGAGAGAGCCACAGTAAAGTTGGTCGATAGTGAACTTTTGCCGAAAAGCCCTTGTGTTTGCTATTTTCCAATACAGCCTTACCAGGTTGCATAATGGCGTATCGCCGTATAGGTCTTAACGAATAAAATGCCCAAAATGTTCTATTTTACGACATCAAGTTTCTATTAAAAGGTATTACTTTACTCACTAGGAATGTGAACGTATAAAGATATAAAAGCAAAAAGATAGACGACTCACATCATCAAAATCACGCAAAACAAAGCATTTTAATTAACCTAAAATTATTATTTGTCAGTTTGTGATAAACATTACGAACGTTGACGTTAGTAATTAAGTAGTGTTATAAACTTTGTGGCACAACACGAGACCTACTTCAATTTTAAATTCAATTGATATCACGATACTAATACTAGAAGGGGTTTATTTTATTAGTTTTGATGCAGAATTTGAAAATAGATGATGTCTCATCCAAAGTAACGGTATTGCACATTTACTTTTGGCACACCACAGTCGTATATCCTAAAGAATGCAACCACCTATATGTAAAATTTTCGTAGAAAATATTTCTTTTAATGATGGAAATAACGCAGTTCAAGTTATTTGTTTCAGATGAATACTTCCGCAATTCAGGAACAATGGGAAGAAACATAATTTACATTTTTTAAAGATTTATAGAACTAAATTCAAGTCAAGAGGACGAAGGCAGCTCTCGCAGATATGCACGATTGAAACCTAATCCTGGTAAAAAAGAGATGTTGGTTATACTGGAACATTTGTCATATTGAATTCGGTAACCGACTTGATAATGGGAATCCACGTATTCCCGAAATACGTGTCGTCCCGAATTAATTAATACTTGTGCGGGGGAAGTAATCCGAACAGTGTGTTTATATTGAACATGATTTAAATATTCCAAAAACATTCTAGTTCCAGTATAGACAATTTTATACAATTTTATTTTATGTGAAGTGACAAAGTGTAGACGTTAAGAGTGACTCTTTTAGAACCCTATACCGAGTGTACGTGCTCGTGCTGCGCATAGGGAACGCAATGTGTCGGACAAGAAATGTATTTCTGACGTATCTATGTATTAGATAAAGATGAAACAAGCTGTACATTCGCCAGCATCCCCACAGCAGAATAATGCGTATTCTGTTCTAACAAACTGAAACATATAGCCGTTGCTTTTACTCTTTCACTCTGTATATTTATAGGCAAATAGTTTTTTTTGTAAAACAAAAATTGTTTTTACTATTCTAAAATCGTTACTTCTATGTATTAACTGATTAAGTCGAGTTTTTACCCTGTTTTTGACAAGTTACTTTTATTGTTTAGGCTAAAAATACCTATCATAATAAAAAAAATGCTTAATGAAAAATTTACAATTCCTCATAGGATTATTAATTTTTATATTGCAGTGTTAACTTTTTCTTTGAATCCGATCAAATAAATCATTAGTATCACGCAAGAAAAATGTTTGATTTTGATATTTTAACGGTGCATTTACCGAATTTCATGCTCCATACACAATTGCATCCACTATGCAACTATGTTTGCAGGTAAACTATTATCTGAGCTACTGCCTATTGTGTGTTATAGTGATGTCCTCAATCGATTGCATTTCAAACAGTATTATCCTAGGCACATACACACATAAATGTGTACATATTTTCAACGTTTGTATTTATGGGTAATTGACGGTCAGCCAATTTAACGGAATGTCGTGCTCATACACAGTTAATATTCATAGGTATGTATTTGAAGATCGAAGCTATTGTTGCCGATCAGAAATAGAAACTATTCGAGAGTATTACCTTGAGGTACTCCCTGTTCTACTTTATTAGTGTATATACGTACGTGTTGGAGTATTTTATTGCAATATTGTCCAGATCTTTGTATAGAAAATCATACTTTAGTTATTGGTTTTTCTGAGGTGTTTGTTTTAACAAAATTTCTTAATTTTGCCAACTATTTTCACTTATTTATGTTGTATTACCGAAGATTAATCATTCAGACACTACCGCATACTATATCGATATCATTAAGAGAAAAAAAAACATACATTTGTATGTCTATAGCGCAGCAGGTGAATAATATTAGAAAATATGGTGCGAAAAAATACGATTCGCGAATCTCAAAAAATATATAATCTGTTCGCATTTGAATCGTTTGGAAATCGAATTTAATGCTATTTACTTTAATTAGTTTTATGGAGCGAACTATAAGTATTTAAATGGTTCCTTGGAGGAATTATTCCCACTTATGATTCCTTTCAAGAAAAAAGAGGAATCGAAAAGTACCATGGGGCCGTGCTAGGATTTCAAATAAAAATAAAACAATTACTAAAAGATATAAAATGGAAAAAATTATTATAAAAATTTTAAAACATTAACAAATAATATGGGGCGCTCCTCCAATTATATTTGTATTTTCTTAAAAACAGGCTTCTTAAAGGGACCCTCCAATTATATTTTTATTATTTTTTTCAAACATTTTTATGAATATTACATTTTCAAGGGGGCCCCCTTTTTAAAATTTTATTTTTTTCAAACATTGTTAACAATTCTAAATTTTCAAGGGGGGGGCGCTTTTTCTATTTTAAAAATTTTTAAAGCATTTTTAAATCTATCACATTTTCAGGGGGGGGGGGGCCCTTTTAAATTCTATATATTTTAAATTTTTAAAGGGATCCATTTTTTTCGTTTTTTTTAATTTAATTTTATTTTCCCCGTCCTGCACATATTTTGTTTTACTTCTTTTCTTATCGCTATTTTATTTTAACTTGTCCACTCCGAATATATCATATTCATCCTAATATATATATTTTATTATAATTTATTCTATATCCTTTCGTTCGACTTGCATGTCCTTTATTCTATTTGGTTTTTTGATAATTTTTCCTATATATATTCAATTTAATTTTGTTTTACTTTACCTATCCTGTATACCTTTACCTTATTTTATTTTTTTCTTAAATTTTAAACTATCAAGCGATTCATTTCCGAACCAACCCTGTTAGAAAATGAATTTTCAACGTCCGTATCGATTTTAATTAAAATATCACCGGAGCGAGTAGCATAATCTTTTCCTGTCACTTAAAGAACCCAGCAATTACCATGTAAAACATTCTAATTGTATATTTTTTCGTGAAAAAATTGCTTTTAATTTCGGGTTTTTCAACCTCTTCCTGTATACATGTACAGCAGGTACATGCATGTGTTTATGCGTCAGTAAAGATTAACGAATCTTACCTGGTTATAAAATCATTTGAAATTGGAGTTCTGCAAAGCTTGAAAATGATAAACTGAAGAATACTGATTTTGTTTATTTTTGGATAACCTTTTTTGGTAAATTCCAAAAGGAATTTCTGTGAATTTAATATGTCTAAAAGCGGCATAAATCATTTTTGACAATCAATTGTAGGACCTAGAATGAAATGCAATTGAGTCGCGTCATTTGCAGAAAGAGGTTCAGTCATTGTTTTTTTGAGTTTATTTTCTTAGTTTCGTGTGTTCTTACATACGACCTGCATGATCGGCAACAAAACAGTTGCAGTAAAGAACACAATACACATTACTATCAAACAGAAAAACCAAGTTTTTTTACTTAAGCCTCTTATGCATTCATTATAAATCCGATTCATTATAAATCTAATACATAATATGTAGGTCGCTATTTGAAATGAAAGCAACTGGAGTTAAATTGATCAAGGCTTAATTGCAAAAGTAAATCAATTTAACTTAAATGATAAAAATAGGGAAATAGTTGCATAAATTAAATATGTCAATGTCAAATATATTTTATGGCTTTAGAGATAGATGACATTTTCAAGATTTGCAGAACTCTTGCTCGTAAAAACAATGAAATTCCTAGAATATATCCCAAGGAAATTAGACTAAATTAAAAAAAATAAATGGAAGATTTTAAGAAAACCAAACCTCAGTGTCAACTTAAACTAAGTATAAAAATATAAATAATTTATTACTTGTTTAGATGTTGTGAAATCTGTTTTTAGTCGCTGTAAAATCTATTATAAATGGAAACAATTTGAAATCATGTAATAAACATGTTTGCCTAAGAGTTAAAAAAAAAACACTTTTTGTGATTTAATTAATAAATAATGCTTCTTTAACATTGTCTTCAACAATATGTAATTTTAGTTTTCCCAGAAGTTCTTATCTCCCAGGTAGTTTTATCATGCAAAAACTGCAAACAATTGATATTAAAAAACAAACATATTAAATAAGGACTTCACTTAACAAGTACCACTTTAAAGAGTTATACTGGCATATCAAGTGTACTTCATTTTTAATTCAATAAAAATATGTATTTTCTTAGAAGAGAGCTTCGGTGAAGTTAAGTATTCATTAAAGTAGCGCTCATTTTCCTGTCAATACACTTTGATAGATGAAGCGTTTGCATTACGCGAATACTTGCTGCTTAAGAAGCATTGGAAGCTTGTTTCTTAAAATCATTTCTGAATCAATTTCTTTCTTGGGACATCTCTTTGTAACGAATAAATTATTAAATAATATTATAAATATATTGCACATCAAAAAATCAACTTAAAAATAAGAATAAACAAACTATATAAAAAAAATATTGCACAAATCCTTATAATAGTAGAATAGTAAAAAATAAATCACAATTGAATCAATAACTTAACAAGGAGATTGTAAAATTATCAATAAAATACATACAAAATACCTTTGCAGAACTCAATCCCGTTCCAATAGCTCGTGGAGTGCAGAGATGTACGTTTGAGCCATCTGAAGCGTCTCAAATTTGGACAACTTCCTATCGTTGCCCAACGATGGAACCACATCCCTTAATCTGTCGAAGGCGTCGTTTAGGCTGTTCATTCTTCTCCTCTCCCTGGCGTTGGCCGCTAGCCGCCTCTTCCTCATTATTTCAACTCCCGCTTGAGCCGTGGTGTTGCTACTGTTGGTATTGGTACTTTTTTTACTACTGGCGTTGTCCTTCTTGTATTTATTCTCCAAATTCGTCTTGTAATAATTCTCGGCGTAGCTATTGCTACCTATGGAGTTCGAGCCGTCATTCCTCGTTTTGTAATCGTATTTATGGTAAACATTATTGTTTTCGCCGTAGTACGATTGGCGATGACCCCATGGGGACGAATCTCCCCCAGCTTTGTAACAGTTGGGAATGTACGGTTGCGAAGACATGCCGGAATCCGATGATCCCGGTCCGGGACTGGAGAGGGTGTATCTGGCGTAGGAATTCTCCGGACTGGAGACCCTCGAAGACGTGTAGCCGTCTAAAGAGGTCTCGCGTGGGATTGGCGAGTATTTGCTACGATGCGAGAACATTTTCTCCTGACGATGTAGGTTCTGGAAGTTTTGTCATTACGAGATTGGAATATCCGGTTTTAGTTTTGATAATTTGAGAGATGAATGCTTGTCGTGATGACAAAGTGGCAGGTATCTAGTAGCGTTACATCACAGCGTCGTGAAAAAATCGAACTAGGTTCGTTGCTTCTGATCATGGAATCTTTTGCACTATACCACATGGGTGTTCCAAAAACAATTTCTTTTATTAAAAAAGAAATCTTATTTCATTTTTCTTGATTTGTTTCTGATTTGATCAGATTTTAATCTTTGCAAGACATTCTTTCAACTATTTAGTTGGTTTGATTATCAGCTTCATCAAATTTTCGTCTTTGGACCAAATCAAGTGGATTGGTAGAATCTGTAAACGAAAAACATGTTGTTCAGAAGAGAAAAAAAAAAGATTAGCTACGCATCATTCATATACCATACACAAACGATATTGAAATTTAGGCATGCACCGCTTTCATTTAGACAAAATACACGCATGCTCAGCTCTCACCGGGATGCGAGCGTCGCGCGCAATGCCTATCTGAATCACTCAGACATCACTCAACTTACAGCAGTTATTCCTTGTAAACAAAATAAAATATCAAAAGTGTGAGAATTCATAAGATGCCTTGCGGTTATACCGGATGTTCAAAAATTTCGGGGCACTATTGCTAACTTTCTTATTATTAATGCTACAGATTCGGTTAAATTAGCAATGATTC
>JARFOC010036850.1:0-25863 GCA_031763485.1 Osmoderma eremita
TAATTAATACTTTGTGCGGGAGGAGTAATCCGAACAGTGTGTTTATTGTGCTGCCCCACAGTCCTTGCAATATTTACAAAACAAATTCATAAAAAAATGCATGCTTTTCCCGTATATCCGAACAACCATTAGAGATATCTGATTTTCGATAGAATATTCGTAATCTACGCCTCAATACCGACATTTTCATCGCAATCAACGCAAGTCATTTGAAGCAAGTTCGAAATTCCGAAAAAAATCCAGAGGGGGGACTAAGGGAACATTTTTGGGAATTACCGCGAGATTAATTCGTATAAATCGTCTTCAATTATGCGCTAGTAGGACCATGTTGACTCGCAGATTACGAATATCAGGGCCGATTCTTGGAAAGTCCAATAATTCTCGAGTTATGGGCACTTTTATGAAATTTTCATTAAAAAATGCATGTTTCTCCCATATATCTGGACAACAGTTAGAGATATCGGATCGTCTATGGGATATTCGTAATCTACACCTCAATACCGACATTTTCATCTATAACGCAAATTATTTGAAACACGTTCGAGATTCCGAAAAAAACCCAGAGGGGGCACTAAGGGAATATTTCTCGATATTATCGAAAAGTTAATTCCCCTAAATCGCCTTCAATTATATACCGGTAGGACCTTTTTGACTCGTAGATTACGAATATCGGGTCGGTTTTTTTCGAAAACCCCATAGTTCTCTTCTATGAAAATTTTATTAAAAATTCACGATTTTCGCATATATCTGGACAACCGATAGAGATATCGGATTTTCGATGGAATATTCGTAATCACTCGCGTTGGACATGAAAATATGATTATTGAGGCGTAATACTCATATTTTCATGTCCAACGCGAGTGATTTGGAACAAGTTCGAAATTTCGAAAAAAAACCCAAGGGGGGAACATTTTTGGAAATTATCGATTATCGATTAATTCGTATAAATCACCTTCAATTATAGGACCATCTTAACGCGCACATTACGAATATCGGGTTCGTTTCTTCGAAAACCCAATATTTCTCGAGTTATGGGCACTCTTATAAAATTTTCAATTAAAAATCCATGTTTTTCGCATATATCTGGACAACCGTTAGAGATATAGGATTTTCGATGGGATATTCGTAATCTACCGACATTTTCAGTCATTTGGAGCAAGTTCGAAATTCCGAAAAAACCCAAAATTATTGTGAGATCAATTCGCATAGATCGCCTTCAATTATACGCTGGTAGGACCGTCTTGAATCGCAGATTACGAATATATTTAGACGACCAAACAAATATAGATCATGACAAGGTATCAGTACTGTTAGTTATTCATTTGGTCGTCTAAAAAACGATTACGATCATCTGTGGTATTGCATACAATTATAATAAGTGAGTGGTTTAGTTGAATTTCGGTCAGGTTTTGGTCAAGACAAGATAAGTGTATAATTTTATACTTATACTAGATTTTAATATATGTATATGAATATATACAAATATATATTTGGATACCTATTTTAAGATGCACTAAGATATATTAAAATCCCACAGATCAGGTTCAAAACAAGTTTTCAATGATACATCTTGATAAATTACAACAGTTAGATCTCAATCGGCATCGAGTATGAATATCATGTACGAACTTCAGCTTCTGTTGCCTATTTATTTATACGTTACCACAGCGCAAGGATACCATTATATTGGTAAGTCTAAAATATACTGATATAGAATCTTTATACGTACATAATTACACATATCTATGCTAGAACACTTTTATAAATATTTAAAATAAAACCAGTAGCATACATCCAAGGATAAGGTCATAAAAGGCCAATGTGTCATAGTTGCATTGCATTGCATTGAATATACAAGTTATCTTATATTGTAATGATTTGTAGATCCAAACAAGTACTAATATGTTAGTTTTTTTTTTCTCTCTATCAATGTTTGTACATATGCAAGGTATTATTGTAGAGACAATATTCATTCATGTATGTAAATATAATCACAGAACTGGCATAAATAGCAAAATATTTGTAAAGAATATATACATATACATATGTATTTGAAATGGAAGATGAATTATATTTTTTTGGGTTAATATTTAAAATGTTTTACAAAATTATTAGTTTAAGATATTTCTGAGAAATAAAATATGTTTTGCCTTTCCTTGGTGTTGGCATTGCTTTAATATGCGTGGTTTGGGAAAAACCGCTAATTATTTAAATATAAGCAGGCAAAACTACTTTTCATTACGATAATTATCCTGTAATATTGTTTCGTTTTCCTTTCTTGTGTTATTAGTCGGTTCCCGCAAATTCAGATATTACTATTCTGTTGCGAACCAGCATTGCCTTGATCATTTCTCACAAATCACGGACTTATTAGCGTTATTTTAGAAGTAAATAATGATATTTGATCAAAAATTGAAGCTGTGGCGACAGTTTTTGCAACAAATGGTTTTGTAAAAGTTGATAGTATTTTAAATTTGATAATGGTGAAGTGCTTGATGTTTGCTAATATCTTTTTAAATATACAAATGCAGTCAATAACAAGGATTCAAAAAAAACCTCTAAAAGTGGGGTTAGATATCCTGTCATCTAACCCCACTTTTTGACGTTTTATGGTATAGTTTTTAGATTTGCCGTCATGCCAATGGTTACATGACATACTACAATATTTCTTGATTTATAACACTTGCTGAATTGATTCAATAATATTACTTAAAAAAAGAATTTAACTTGGAGATAACCTGCAAGTTTTTGAATACTTCAATTTCTTTTACTTTTTAGTAGTTCAAATCTCTGAATATGGTTGATATTGGAACCATTTGTTCAGTTCTCCCATAACTAAATATAACTGCAAAATAATATTTCAGCAAAACAGTTATTGTTGCAACGGACTGTATCCAGAAGCCATACATAAATTGTAGAAACTATGTATTCTAAACTTAACAAATATTATTTTTATTGATTATAAACCCTAAAATTGTGGATGCCAACTAGTGAAAATCCGGAGTTTGTAATTGAAAGTAAAGGTCAATAAATAGCTTTAAGGTTAATGTAAGGGTAATATCGGTGGTACGGCGAATTCAATCAAGGCCGTGCTTCGCCAACTGACGAATTTTGTGAAGGCCGTGTAAAATCAGTTGTTGTTCCGAAAAACATTGATGCTGTGCGTGAACTGGTATTGCTAGATCGGCATTTGACATTGAGATTGAGGTATCTTTGGGTATTAGTAGGACCACCATACATTCAATATAGCATCAACATTTGGCCGTCAAAAAAAATTGTTCGTTGTTGGATTCCACATAATTTGACAATCGGTCAAAAAAGCTCATGTGGATTGGTCGAACGAAATCCTGCAAAAATACGATCACTGTACTTCAAAACATGTCTACGACATCGCAACAGGTGACGAATCATATATCTATGCCTATGAGCCTGAAAGTAAACAGCAGTCGACTGTATGGGTCTTTCAAGATGAGCCAAATCCTTCAAAAGTTGTTCGCACAGGAAACACTTCATGGATCTCCATGGAGAATATTTTGAAAAACAATAAAGCCTTATTTGATACTGTTTACTATTAAATAGGTTTTCTCTTTCTCGGAATTTCAAGCCTTACTTGTTTCTCCTTGCACATAATCCCAAACTTAAATCCGAAGCAAGTTTTACAAAGAAACTCTTTCAAATATCCTGTCATCTAACCTCACATTTTGACTTTTCATGATATAGAATCTTCCGTATCTTTTTTTAGTTATAGGACATGCTGAATTGATCCTCCAAGAAAGTATTTACAATAAATATTTATAATATTTTCCAAAATTTCATTCGATGATAATTATTGAAATTGTTTTGCTTCTGTTTTCTCTTAGATTATGGTTTATGCTTTTGACATATCCTCTATAATAATTGCAATACATTACAGAAAAAGGTCACTCTTGCCAAGCAGCCGTAGGAGTGTTCGGTACTTGCGTCCATTTCAGCGATTGCGAATGGGCCATTCAGGAAGTGAGAAGGCGCGGCTACCCAGAGATTTGCGGCTTCGATGGCTTATTTCCGATAGTTTGCTGCCCCTACACAGGTGTACCCCATTTTCCGACATTCCAATCCCCAAGTTCTACTAGTAAACCCGATTTAGTTCAGGATAGAATGCAGAGCAATGCGCAAGCTGGAAACACGGAGAGAAATAATACAAAAGATCGTTTGCCATTTGATGGAGCAGATGTAAATCAGTTTTCGACATCTCAAATTCCAAATCGAATGAGTACTACTAGTACTACTAGAATAAGTACTACCAGTACTACTAGAATAAGTACTACCAGTACCACCAATAAACCCGAATTAGTTCAAAGTCAAATGCCAAATCGAATAAGTACTATCAGTACTACCAATAAACCCGCATTAGTTCAGAATCAAACGCCAAATTCGATAAATACTATCAGTACTACCAATAAACCTGGATTGGTTCAGGAGGGGTCCCAGAAAAATGTACAAGTTGAGAACAGAGAGGGAAATGATACAACAAGCCGTTTGCTGTTTGACGAATCAAACTTAAGTTTGTGGAGTAAGTATTACTAGTGTCTTTAACGAAAGAACATGCGTTGATTTATTTTTTGTAGAATGTAGAGATTATCGTGCTAGTAGAAATAATTCACAGACGAGAAGGTTCCCTCACACGGTACGAATATTTCGATGATTAGTTTTTAATTTTCATTGCCAGATAAAGTTTTATTTTAGGCCCTCTTGGGATACGTGGAGACGATAGATGGAAATAAGATAATTCAGTGGAAATGCATTGGAAGTCTTATAAGCGAAAAATTTGTACTGACGTCAGCGCGTTGCGCCAAACCGCAGCGTATGTAAGTGCAGATAGTATTTAACTAATATTTTTTTGCAAAAATGATACATCAGGTACAAGCAGTTCTTAAAATTGTCCAGAATTAGTAACTTCGGGCCTTAAAATTCTAGCCAAAATTTACCCAAAATTCACAAACCAAGTAACTCGGTGAAACCAATTGTTTATGGCAATAACTTACCGACTTGCTTGGTGTCAAAGTAAATGAATTAATAAACTTACTCGTCAAAGCAGAAAGTTTTTCAGTAGAAAATTCAATAGATCATTATTTCCATCTGTACCAATACCTGAAATATTTGGGAGATCTGATAGTAAAAAATAATTTGGATAGTAAAACTAATGAATACATGAAGTGAACCAAGCTGTGCATTTTGTAAAACTATTTTTAGACAGAAAACAACTTCTACAAACACCAGCATGGCACAGCAATGGATAATGGATTTATCTCCATTTATCACCAATTTATTTATCAGCAATTTTGAAGTTGAATTTAAATATAGATCTTTAAATACCCTTCTTTTTAATTATAAAATAAAACTAGTTAAATAAATAAATAAGTTTTATTGAAAAAAGTAATGAGGAACTATAGGAATCTATGACTTGAATGGCAGAAGTTTAAAATATGCTACATTAGTAATTAAAAAATGTTTTTATTTGTGCAGATACAAAATTGAGTCGAAAAAAGTATAAAATAGCACACATAATTATGCTCTCACACATCACAATAAAGATTTAAAAGAATTTATGTTATTAATTACAACTCAAGGGTTTAATAAAAGAAGTCACAGTAACCTATCTTCTCAAAATGATCTGTATTTTACTAATAATTTATTCAACATAGTATATTATATGGCATAGTAAATTATATTTCAGAAGAGAAAGTATTCCGGTCAGATCATTCTCTCAAAGCAAGCAATACGCCAAGCGTATGTATAAAATGTATGCATTCATTTCGCGTACGGTGTACAGTCGACCAAGCAATGTATTTCGGGTATCCCGAACTAACTCGCCCCACTACAACGTGTCGAATTGTATTGGGAAAGGTTCAAGCAACGTATCTTGCCCGTTAGACCCTAAGGGCTACCAATTTTAACTCGATTTGAGAAGTCCATTGCTCATTTTACATGGCAGACCTGATAATTGTAGTGGTTCCCAACATATTTATAAACCGGTCACGGTATATGTTCACAACCATACAACACTGCGACTCACAAACAACTGAACGTCATAGTGCGTGTCATGTTTCCGATGCGAGTTCGGACATTTTCGAGATCACCGGGGATGCACTTATAATCCGATACCGGAGGCTCGCTATTAAGTAGACATATCCCTTATTCCGTCTTTGCTTTCTGCCTTCATATGTTTGTTTGCAATGTAATGTATCCCAGGTATTTTGAGATGGCAGCAGCTTTATTAACTTAATGTTTTAATTAATATTTTAGGTCTTGGGTAACTAAATATGTTTATATTTTTTAGATAATTATTTAAAATCAATTGTAGGTTGTTGAATTTTGTTGATCTCCTTAATGTTTAGTGCATAATTAAATTTTCTTCGAAGAATAATAAAATTATAACCTGAACAAGGACGTAGCTTTAGAATTTACCTTCCCGTTGCAGTGGGACACTCAAATATGTCCAGCTAGGACGCCTCGATCTAAATTCCAGCACGCAAGACTCAGAATTACAAGATTTCACAGTGAAACAAACTTACGTCCACCCCGAATTTCACTACCTATCGATATACAACGACATCGGACTGATAGAATTAAATAAACCTGTTCGTTTTACGGAATCTGTCAACCCAGCTTGTCTAGCAGCTACGCAGAACTTGAACGGTGCTCTTCTGGAAACCGCTGGATACGGCTTATTGCAATCTGCCAACAAATTAAGTAGTAATCAGATAAAGTATGGATCAAGCGTAAATTGTAAAGAGATTTACGACACCAATTTGAAAGGTGGAAATGTGACTAACGAATTCATTTGCGCCGAGGGTGCCGTTGATACAGGAGGCAATTGCAATGTAAAAGCATATAAATATAGACGAAAAAATAAGAATTCAACTATTTTCTTTTTGTTTTAGATGGATATAGGTGGACCTTTGCAAAGGACGAATATGGATTTCGAATTTGGTAGTTTCACGGAAGTAGTAGGAATTTATCTGTTTGGAAGTTTATGCAACAAATCTGGAGATATTTTCGTTAGTGTCTCTCCGTTCGTGTCCTGGATTGAAAACATTGTATGGCCCAATTTGTAGTGGAATTCCTAAAAATTCATTGCCAATTTTATTAATACTCAGTCCTAGTATTATTATTAAATGATTGAATGCCCACTAATTAAAAATAATAAATACATAACAAAATATGTTTTTACATTCAAGTCCGTTTGACAGAGGCTTAACATCAATTTTTTTTATGTAAGTGATCGAAGAGTGCGTAACCTTTCAGGACACCCAAAAGATAAACTGGAGGTGAAGCAAAAGCCTGTAATTTACCAAGTTACATGTGGTGATTGTAAGGTCTATTTCGATCAAACCAATAGGCCAATTCGAACATGATATAAAGAACATATCGCTCATTATCGTTACCACAGAGCAGATATGTCTAGTGTTCGTTAACATATCCGACAAACCGAATATAGTTTGTTCACTATACTGCTCCACAGTTCTTGCAATCTTTGCCAAAAATATACCAATTACCGCAAACATAAATTGCTACATTACACCACCATAAGTTTCCCACGTTCTAATAAATTTGATCAAATAAAGGATGATCATACAAGTTTCTTGAAAATGAATGCACCAAAATCTAATATTTGCTGGAAGTGCCAGGGCTGCAGTCGTTGTTCTATTGCCTTGCGTGTAAAGCAAGCATCAAAGCTATAATCGAATTTAATACAGAAGCCGCATACCATGGATTTGGAAACAGTAACTACGACTACGAATAAGGATCAACATTGTTTGGGAAATCACAATAAATCGTTAAATGTTTTGCTTACGGCTGTCGATTGTGGTTACAATAGACTAGGCACCATAATACTTAAGTCTTTTAAACACGTCTACTCGTACCGTAATTTCACCCCAGCTATATATACGTTTATTATATTTGTACTACAAACTAACTTTATTATCATATTAACTTTGTGGTTAATAATATACAATAATTATAGGTATCAATCGCAGTCCACGGGTGTGCAGCAATCTGGGTAATTTTTGTTATAATGAAAGTATCGCTTGGAGCAATCATTTTCTGGATCAATTTTGCCACATCTGCAATAAAGAAGACTTTATTAATGACTTAATCTACTAGTTAACCAATTACGTCTACAATTTTTATTCTTTAGCGAGAGACTAGTGTGTTTAGTAAAAGTTTTGCTTTTTGTCTACTAAAGGATGTTTGTTTAAGATACTCCTTTGCATACCAGATATCTGGTATATGTTCGTCCAATTGAAGGGATATTTTTTGTGGGCAACACTATTTTAATGATAATAAATGTCGTGTCTCGAAAGAAATTACATTTAGCAAGCGTAGGATGTGCCGCTTTGTTAAAGTGCGAATATAAAGGAATTGATATTAGGGTCATTTACCCGTAACTGTCAAAATTTATTAAATCACTCACAATTGACAGTGTCCGTTTATGCTAAATTGCATGGACGGGAATATGTTTAGAACTGGCTGCAATATGAATTTCGTCAAACTTGGTAGGTATAGTTAGCCATATATCCTCAATGCACCCTGAAATTTTCAGCTCCCTATGCCCTCTAGTTCGGTCTCAACGCTGCTCCAAAATTCTTCGATTGACCCTTAACACGTATTCCTTCAAGTTTCCTCGATTGTGGCTTATCTTTAAATTTTTCGGGCAGAGATCTTTGATGCAGGATCTTATTTCCAACTGGCCAAATACATGCAACCACGCAGCAATAGATGATTTGTTTACTTTGCTTTAGAATGTCCATAACCCTAATATAGGTTACCATTTTATCGGTATGCATATCTGCATAAAATGGAAAGAATTTCAGATTCAATATGAGTAACAAAAAGAAGTGTCAACTTTTTAAGTGTAATCAGGATTGTTGGATTTGCATACTCTTCCGAAAGAAGATTTTACCAAGATTTTATGGATGGATGTCAGCTTATGGGAATGAAAATTTACTAGCAAAATAAACTCTATTATTGTGTCAATGCAGTCAAAACCTCAACAAGAAAGTTCATATATGATTTTTCTTTATATCATAAGTTTTCTATTTTTGTCTTTGATTGGCACAGTAGATCAGTTTGATTTTTAAGTTTAGTTTCTTGACTTTTAGTGTGGTTCAGTTAATTTCATTTTTTAGTTTAATTTTTTAATACAGAGTCTACTTTGGCTATAACAGAAACCGAAGTTAAATGCCTAACCTGAAGGAAAAATTGCTATATAAAGGATTGACATGTATTTTAAAAAAATATGCAAAATGTGTTGTAAAAATTGGAAGAATATGCAATTTTGTTTTATTGTGGAAAGAATTCAAAATCTAAACTTTGGAACCACGAAAAGAAAGGTAATGGAATGTGTTTCAGCTTGAATGATAAAATACTTTCATTTGCGTTGCGTAAACAATCCTCGAAAATTTTTGAGCACATTTTTTTAGTACGAGGAACTCAAACTCTTCCTTTCTACATAATGTACATGTTGAACCAGGGATCACTGAAAAGATTTTTACATGCCTTGTCGAAATACATTTCTCATAGTATTAGCCACACAGACTCTAGATGCAAATTTAAGGTCGCCACGGAAAATTATAGATATCTCAAGAATTAACTGATTTAACTTTGATCATATTGCGTTGATACTCCAACAAAATCACGGCGGACCACGGGGTAATAGGACCAAAACACATAACAAAAATAGGTTCTAATTATGAATGAATCAATCCATATTTGTATTCCACGCGATCGTTTGTTTTGGTTAGCACTAACACCATAGAGGACCATAATTGTGGGTACCTCCATATTATATTATTGAAATGTATTTACAAGTAAATACATTTTAATATCAAATTTCACGATGTGTGGCTTACAATTAAACCCCATACGAACTTCATGAGGTGTGTGCGAATTTACTCGTCAATTTACGGCTCATTAACACTTTCTATTGCTAAATGTGAATATACTTACGTTTCGTACTGGATCACCCCATCTTTGCACGTAGCTTGTCCGCAAATATAGTGCTCGTAACGGGTTCTCACTTCCCCATCCCGCAAGAATCCCAAACTGGGGTAGGATGATTGGCACGAGTAGCCAAAATCGGCAAAGTGTTTGACTGTACACATGGTTGAAATTTTTTTTTGATATTTTCTTTCATATTACAAGCAATATTTACTTACTCTTAACCGGCGCTACTTCAGTAGACGTATCGAGGCAAAAACCTACGGAAAATACGCAGCAAAACAGAAACAACGATTTTACGCACATCTTAAATGAAAAAAAATGCGTATTGTCAAGAAATTACACTAACGAATTCCTTAAATAGGTCGTAACCAGTTTTGTTTTATTTAACTTACACATTTGTAACCTCGGAAGGTCATTGAAGAGATTATATGTTCATAGGCATTTAAATACGTAGATGTTTACATAGTATAATTGAGATTCTACAAGTGTATTGGACGTCACTACTCATTCTGATATGTAGCATGAAGTTTCTCGTTTCTGTTTAATGCGAGTATATGCCGGTATTTCCAGAAATGTCCTTAGTTGTTAGTCCACACCAATGTCTGGGTATTGTTGGGTGTATTGAAAGTTAATAAAAATTAATTGATTGAATGTAAATTACTTATGTCAGATCTGAAATTCATTGTATTGTTGTTATTGGGAAAGAAAATCCTTAACATAGAAATAGCTTCGTCAGATATGAAATCACAATCACGTTTTTTACTACAACTAAAAGACACAGCTAAGGATTCTTTACCTATTCATGTATATAACGATTTCGAAAAAGTCACACAACGTAATATCAATTTTTTTTTGTCGGATTAAACAAACAAACTGTCAAGTAATTGTAATAAATTTATTACTCTGAATTTACTAGAATTCCTTGATTATCGTTAATAAATTATTTGGGTTCATACTCAAGAGTTTAGATACGCACATACGTTGTTTGTTTTTCCCATGTCAGTTCGAAGTATTCCCACCTACCGTCGAATCTATGCTTGTAAAAAACCTGTTATGGAAACTCAGGTCAGTACTACTGATTATACTATAATTTAATTCTACCATTTAAGTATTTGCTTACGATGCAGACACTTCTTTTACTAACGTTTGCTTGTCTGTTAGGGAGTTTTAATTCGCAAAACCCAGGTTGGCTAGGTAAGTTTTGGCTATGAAACAGGTTGTAATGTTTAATCAAAAATCGTTAGAAGTTAACAATTAAATATTATTTTAGTTACTGTAAAGGCTTTTTTGTTATTTAATATTATATTTAAAAAATAGGATACGCTGGTTTGGAATAGTAAAATATAAAAACAGAAATACCCTTACCACCTTATCTTGCCACATATTTTAGTCGCATTTATCTTCTTTCAATTAATTGCAATCCGTAGATCTTTGGTTGATTATCAACAAACTTTAGTTTTTGAAGTAGTTTGTTATTTTTCTGAACACAGATTCACTGCTTTAAGGGGAACCTTTTTTTGTCAAAGAAAAATCTACTTTTACTTCATACATTACATGTTTTTCAATATGTAACTTTTTGAGGTTATATTTATGTCAACTTAACACGTACGTCTATATGCCACAATTATAAATAGTACCGTTTATGTCGCAAATGAACCGCTCATTGTTGGTTTCAACCCATTTTAATATCCCAATTTTAATTACAGCTATTAGTTCATAGATCACGAAGGTATCAATAGATTGACGTCTCTTCTTTCCCAGCGAACCTTTCTTCTCTTGATATCTTGTACGAATCTGTGATGTTAATTTGTAAATACCTTCCAAACCCTTTTTTATTGTCAGAATTTATGGTGAAATTACAATATATTTAAAAATCAAATTTCCTTTTATCTAGTAACATTGGACAAATTAATGTTATTATCTCCCACCGGCTGGATAGGAATTTTACTTATTCCCCAAAAAGTAATGCTCTAATTTACATGTTCATTCCACGTTAGTAGTTGCTCCACCATTTTTATGAGGCATATTCATTAATAACAGAACTGCTCTATTATAGATTTATTGTACTTTTGACTTGGTTTAATAAGTATTACATTTGTAATGTTATAGAAGAAGGTGCAATTTGTCGAAAACGAAATAGCGAGGAAGGTATCTGCACACACTTTTCGGAATGCACATCGGCCATAAGTGAAGTTGAAAGGAACGGGCGTCCTGAGATATGTTCTTTCGATGGCAAAACCCCAATTGTTTGTTGTGCAGATAAGGTATCAATTACTGGTGGAAATCTAATCCAGAATCCAGGTGTTAGACCATCAATACCATCCCAGGATAGCGACAGAAATATAGAAAGTTAGTATAAACAGAGACTAACTGGCTTTGATGCCATGGCGTTTTTGTTCTGACTCCCTTTGGCTTATCCTCATACCTTCTTTTGCGGCAAGCATATAATATCTATGATTGTAATATAAATGTTGAAAGAAAGCATCATAAAGTAAAGAAACTATTAGATACAAACACAAGATATGGGTAACATCATCTGGCTATAATCAAGTAGGGTTGTTATCAATTCTTAATGCGGTGAAATATTTCTTCAAAACAAATTTTATATTGGCAATATTTGGGGGTTTATTGTTTTTGAGTTTTGTTATTATTTTCAGGATTTCCTTTTCAATCCACCTTTTGATTCTGTAATTATGAGAATTATTTTTGGCAGAAATTCTTTTATACAAGTAATGAAATGTACTGATATTTGTCTTGATTTCGAATATGTTTAACACACTTTGACAAGCTTTCTAAATGCGAGTGATATGCTTTCCATACATTTTCGTAGTTTGATAGCCAAATAACTGTATTAACCCTGAAACAATAACTACGTTTTGATTATTCCACAGGCAAAAATGAGGGTTGTCAAAACAAAAATGACAAAGCTGGCTGTGGAAACAGAAATTCAACTGTTAATGCACCAACACTTTTGCCTAACACCACGAAGAAAGATAATAAAGTACCGGGTTACCGACCTTTTGATGAAAACAGTAAATCTTTAAAAGGTTAGTATAAACAACTATAACAATTGTAGCAATTCGGAATGCTGAAATTCTGGACATTAAAAAAAGACCTCTAACAAGTATCTCTGTGAAATAATTGAGCTTCATTTTTCTCTCTGTTGACACGTACAATATCCAGCATGCACATTTGTCGCACTTGGCTTATTTGTCAATATATTTGTTGTTATATTAACATTTCGCCCGTGTTAAATTTGCCTTGACGATGGTTCTTGCAACTGAGGAAAAATGTTGATGATGTAAAGTATTGTTTCCGCTCATGCGGAAATGAACGGGACAATGTCCCAAGTCCAAATCTGGGCAAGTGTTCTTCAAGGCAGACTCTAAAGTGTAATCTAAGCATTTATCGAGAAATATCACCACCAACGTGGTATGTTGTGTCAGCGGAAGGGTCCTTCAGGTTGTCGAATAATAGTATTTACCAACAACAATCAATCACGTGTTTTTTTTACCAGGTCATATAGTTTCCAAAACAAAGTCTCAGATAAACTGGAAACAAACCGGATACCAGTAAGACATTGACACATCGAATGTTAAAATCGGTTGGTGATTATTCATACCGCATTACATATTGGCCAACGACTGAACGATGTTGACAAATATGCACGAGGAATTTAGTTTGAACGAGTCTTGAGCCTAGTGTATGAAGATTTCTTGAGAAACGCATGTTTTTCGGTTTAATGTCAGATTCACCTTAACAGTTATATCAATCCACGCGCAACTTGATTCCTTGAATTATGGGCATCAGGTCATTGGTTCTCATCTTGCTGGAGGCGAGAAACATCATTCGGTTACCGTGTAATAACAGCGTCACAGATGGAGCTTTGAAAACTGGCTCATCGCGAACTTTTTGCTTTGTTGCAAAACCGAATTTCAAATATCAAGTTAATTTGTCATTATATTGTCTATTTTTCATTTTTTGCATTCTTTAATTGTCACTTGTTTTGGTTAAGAATTCTGTACAGTAGAAATGCACTACCAGTCAAACGATTTTTTAAGCTTGCAGGAAATATCACACATATATCCCCAAAGAAATCGGTTCAACTGCATTTTTTAGTGGGAGGAATTCGTACGCGAAAGAATTTCCGCATATGGTAAGTGAATTTTAAATGTGCGTAAATATTAGAAACAATATATCGGATCAGTTCTTCACCTCATAATACATTGATTTGTTCGGGATACGTGTTAGGGGAATACCTGAATTACCATTGTCAACCGTATGAACGAGTGACCGATAGATTGTGGTTGCTATACCGTTCCAAAGCCATTATAATCTCTAATGTGCACGAATATAAATATATGAAGTAGCGTCATTTCTTAATTCTATATATAACGTTCGTGGAAGTTTGGATATATAAGGTACCATTATTATTTAATTGGGATATCTAACTTTGGTGCACTAATACTTTCGACACACCGATCCGTGTTACGCTTAATAACCATTAAAGGTAAATCGGCAATTTACTTTCTCGTGTTACATTGCCATAACACTAATGGCCTACTAATGACTAATTGCTAAATACGACTGTATTTATGGTCATTGAAAAGGCGATGAGGTTTGAAACGGTCAATCGCCATCAATCGGTTAAATCCGACGTCAAATTTAAAAATACCGCGTCCGTAAATGACAGTTACAGAATTTGTTAGATCATAATCGCTGTTTCAATTGCAATTTTCAGCTGATATATGATATTGCACTGCGCAAGTCTAAATTCTATAATGTGTCATATTCGCCGGAATATTTTTAATTTACTTAATGTTCATTAAAATTAATGGCCATTACGGTTGCCCGTGCGTCAAAGGTATAAAAGCTCGCGTGCCAGACTAAGAGATTAAATGTTATGGACATTTTAATAAGAATGGTTACACAAAAGCATCAGTTTAATTTAAATCAAAGCAGCACTTACTATAATAATCTGAATCTACGTTATTTTTAGGCAGTTTTGGGGTATGGAAACCCGGACAATATAGAATGGCAATGCGGCGGTGCCCTAATAAGTTTGGAGTTTGTGATGACTGCGGCTCATTGTCTTTATTCGAGGACGCAGTAAGTTATAACATGTCTTTTGTTAACTATAAAATGCAGTTAACTTACTTGAATTAATTGAAATTAATATTGTTCCAAAGTACGTTTCACATCCTCTATAATTTTTTCGTAAATCCGCCAAAGCCCTGTTAAATGCATCTATGCTATATGGAATATCAGACATGAAGAAACGAATGAAATCTAATATTTGATTCTGACGAAATCTATAAGTAATAGAGAGTAACTTTCTATACCGGTTTAGATCATTGGTTACACTTGGTTGCTTTTCTCACCAATGACTATATGTTGGCAAATCAGAAACGGTATCTTCACCGGTAGATTTCTGATGTGTCAGCAATTTAACACCAATTTCATCTGAATTTGAAGGCGATGTGTTTGATGGAAATCAAAAGTTATACTTTTTATATTATTTTCCCGTTTTTCGTGCAGATATTCCGAAGTAAACGATTTCTAATGTTCACTAATGAAAGTAATAATTTTAGCGGACAAGTAAGATATGTCCGTTTAGGAGAACTCGATCTGAATTCCACGACTGACGACGCCGATCCGCAAGATTTCACCATAGCCAAAATGCATCCTCATCCCGACTACACTCCGCTATCGAAATACAACGACATAGCCTTATTAAGATTAGATAGGCAAGCAAAGCTGACGGACTATGTTAAACCCGCTTGTCTACCAGTGCCTCCTGTCCCCAATCCTCCGCCTTTTATCATCCTTCCCGAGGCTATGGGTTGGGGTTTGACCAGTCTAGGTGGATCAACGGCCAACATATTGCAAACGGGCCTCCTCAGATTTATCACCCTCGAGAAATGTAAAGCAATTTATGGGATGACGCCTGACTTGCGCGAGGGAATACTAGGCGAACGGCAGTTGTGCGCCGATGGGAATGGTACTGATAGGGACACTTGCCAGGTATTTTTACATAACGTTTTTAAAACACGCAAAAAAATTGAGCAAGCGATGAATAAGCAAGAAATATTTGGAAGAAAAATTGTTCCAAATTTACTCATTGTCAAATCCCAAAGAAATGTAATTTTACAGACTATTTCACAATTGTATTTTAGAGATATGTTCTCTAGTACGAAATAATGTTCATATGAATATATATTTCATATTAATGTATTGGCGAGATATTGAAGGAAGAAAGCATTTATTTAACAATAAGAACATTCAGCTTAACTGTTCAAAGTAGCCTGCGTCAAGGCAATGAATGCATGCTTCTTTGACAAGTCTTATCGCATCAGGACGAGCCTTGACGTGCTAATAGACCTAGAATTACTACAGGCAGAGATAAAATAGTAAGAATAGGTGGGACACCTAACGTTAGAATTGTGCGCCTATCCCTCTGGTGATCTGTGAACCCAACTAAACAAACTAACGCGCCAAATCTCATATACTTCAAACTTGAAAGGATGCATAATTCCTTACATATATCTATTCAATCTTCTGTACGATCTTTTCTTTTCGCATGGTGCCTATAATTCTGTAGTGAGCGCAGTGCATTGACAATTTCTATTTATGTGTTCCCAAAAGTTATATTTACAATTGGAATGCCAATAAAGAAATAATGATTTCAGAGAAATGTAATACAGAAAATGTGGTTTCACGTATAGATTAATATAGTTTAGAAAGACAGAATCATTTTAAAATATCGTTTGCAAACATGCGTGGGCATTTAATCGGCCAAGCAACATTCTGAGCAGAAAAATATGTATAAATTCTTGTACAAAAGAATACAAGAATGAACAGAATTGAGTACGAAATTATGCATCCTGTCAAGCGGGCGTAATAGCCATTCATTAATAAATTTTCAAGTATATAAAGTTTACTATGAAATGAGGGCGTATCAAAAAAAAGTTGTCTAAAACGAGACAAATACAATTTCAGTGAAAATTACCCATATTAAAATTAAGAAAATGTACCTATTGGTAATATTTTACATAAGACAGATATGAAAAGAAAACCCAGAAGTTATAAAATTAAAAATTAATTTATTAAGCAAGCGTTACAAGTTATTTCCACCGATTTTTTAAAATTTGTTGCGCCTATTTATATCGTGGGTCCCTACGGCACCAGGGATGCAAATCGTTTCTCTGAAGAGTACTGTTAACGCCGTTTATCCAATGGGAAATACCAAATATTAAAAATTCCTAGAAATTTTTATTTACTATTTCTCCAGTGTGATGGCACGGCTTGAAATTAAAATGTATTTCACTTTCTAAAATACTTAAAAGTACACCAAAATTCCTTTTTTAAATATATTCGCCTTTGATAAAATTTCGTGTACAGTATCTTAAACGTAAGGCACACTGCTAGAGACATCCTTTTGAGAAATTACAACGTGCCATTCAAATATTCGAGTATATCTCTATCCAAAGTTCTGAAATCTTACTCTCACAGCCCAGTAACCCAGTAGGTAAAGGTATACTAGTGCACCTACCAAAGCATTCTAACTCGACGTAATCTGCATGTTTAAGATGACCCGATATCGTTGTATGCACGGCTACAACTTTTCAACTACACAAAATCCCCCGACTTGAGACATATGTTTATATGAACTTTATTTTTATTTTTTATATCGTAGAATTGTATATGTAAACAAAATGTATGTTACGCAATTATATATCCTTTTAGGGCGACTCTGGTGGACCATTACAAGTTCGGAACTACGAATTCAAATTCGGTAGGTTTCCAGAAATTTTGGGCGTCACTTCCTTCGGCAAACAATGTGGGCTTACTGCTGGGGTTTATACCAGAGTTTACCATTACGTGCCTTGGATTGAGAAAATTGTATTCCCAAACTGATGGGGCGATACTTGTTGATACCGTAGATATGTAAGAATGTGGATGATGATGAAGATCATGTACCAGTTCTGAATGGTACAAGGAATTTATATAGATGAATAAAATTTATTTGCTGGATACTTACTCACATGTATTTTTTAACGGCAAATGTCGACGTGTTACTGCAAAAGATTGTGCACATTTTTTTAATCGTGTGTATTTGATTGTATTTAAATTTCATAAATTTGTAATAAAAATTACCCAAGCAATTATTTATTTCAAATTCGTCACAACATGAGGTCACCCTAGAATTTATTTAATACTTCCATTATAATTATGTACCCGGATACACTACTTTTGCATGTTAAATACACTCTTCGTTAATTAATACGTGACGACACGTGTTTCGGGAACACGTGGATTTCCGAAACACGTGTCGTCCCGAATTAATTAATACTTTTTACGGTAGGAGTAATCCGAACAGTGTATTTATTGTGCTGCCCCACAGTCCGTGAAATCTTTACTATTGCATGTTTGTTGTATGCTAAAATAACCCTACATTGTCAACACCATCAAGTTCTGTCATATATTTCTAAAATAACAGATGTTTAGAGAAAAGTGATAGTTGTTGTATATACATGTCTTATACTTGTCTCAACTAGCACAAAATATTAAATTTATCACTTATTATTATTGTTATTTCAACAGTTTTAGTATATTAAATCAAAATAAAAAAAATATATAAACTGTAATATAATACTGATTCTTTTCAGTTATTGTGTATTTAAATTTTATATGGAGTTGGGTAATTATATTGACAATATTTACCGGATAACAATTGGTATTATTATTTATATGTTACTAATTTTTGTATGGGGTACCTCCGTATCAACATATCTATATAAAATTAATTGTTATCTTGAAGATGTCGACAACTTGGATATTTATTTTTTAAATTCTCTTACTTGATAGACTGAAAGAAATAATATATATAGATGGCCTAATTTTCACACGCTATTTCGGATTTCGAGATGGTGGTTACAATCCAACAGTATAGTCAATAGAATAGTATAGTTAACAAAATTAAAAAAAGAATCAAAGGAATTCTGATTTGCACAACAAAACAGCAGAAGTACCACAAGGTAGCATCCCGGAACCGTTTCTCTTCCTGTTAGACAATGCGTATGTCCCTGTAACAAATGACACTCTTTTGGCAACATTTGCGGACGGCATTTCTACACCAATACTCTAAACAGACTATCCAATAAGGGCGACTGGAAAAGTACAATACCATTTTAATCTATTTCGACTGGAGCAAAGGAAAATCAAGGTTACTCAACTAAATTCGCTCACGTTCGCAACATGATGTAGCAACTGTCCCCGAGCAAATATAAAAAACCCTATACCGGTTAAATCAGGGATAAGATATCTTGGACTCCATTTAGACGAAAAACTAAAGTGAACTTATATAAAGGCTAAAACATATCACCTAGAACTTAAAGTGGAGAACATGTCTTGGCTAATAAAGAAAATATCGCTACTGACCTTGAAAACCAAACAAAGGGTATATGAGGTCAAAGTGATATTCATTCGGACGTATGGCTTTTAACTTTGAAGATGCTGTAAGTTGTCCAATATAAAACTCCTCCAAGCATTTCAATGGAAAATGCTCAGAATGATAACTGGTGCCCCAATGGTGTGTCTTAAATCAGACACTGCATAATACTTATTGGATCCTATATGTATATGGCTATAGCTAATGTCTTGTCCTAGTAAAGAGCACAATAACCAGTGGACTAAACAGTAGAAGACTATAAAATACAAAATAGAATACGGTGGCTTAAAATAGTAAAAAAAATAAAAAATACACTTACCACCTCGATGAGTGAAGAACTGGATACGTATTTCGGCAACTCCTGGAACTAAGTTGCCATCTCCAGCAGAATCTAGCAGGAGTTCTTCACTCATCGAGGTGGTAAGAGTATTTTTTATTTTTTTACTAGTAGAAGGCTAAACAGTTGATGGTCAGATGATCTGATGGTGCTTGCCTTCAGTTCGTCTTATCTTATATTTACTGGTTACTTTGTCTGTAACTACTATCAAGGTAGCTCAGTTTCGCTCCCTTATCCTACTACCCTTACGCGATCTCTCAAATTTAAAATAGTTATTTTATTGGAACTGCGATTTGCCATTGGTATTAATGTTACTTAGCCTATAATAAATTTATTACTAAATAAAAGGTTTAATCTTAGGAACGGGGAAACTTAACTGTTTCCGCGAAAATTAATTCCATTTTTTATTTATCCGTTTAATATCGAGAAATTCGAAATTGAATAATTCACTTCAAATAGAAAAGATCGATTGATGGTTTATCATACATACAATCTGAAAGAAGGAGTTTAGTTTAATATTGTAAGTATTCAAAGGCACATTTCCTATGTAATATCAAGATCTTATATCCTTTTGCGGATTTGTCGGATCCGTATCTATCAGCGTTAATGTTCACAAGAATTAACGAACGGTCTCTTAATGGAAAATTCGATAAATCTCTAATTTCCGTGGTTCGTATTTGTTGCTTGTACGATCAAGAAAGTCATTGAATGTGGTACTGAACAGATATCAAATAATAAAGGAGAATAAGAGAAAGAAGTGTATTATCTAAATCTGCAATAGCGCTTCAGACCTCAAGTTTGTTGAAATATAGTAACAATCACAAGTCAAATATCTACATTTAATTGCTTCTTTTTTCCTAGCTTCATAAGATATCATACCAATATGCGAACAAATGTACAAGAAGTAGTTATACATGACACATATGCCTGTTACGCATGTATAGCGCGTCCTATAAGAGTATTTTGCTCGTTCATAGGACTAACGTGCTTCACCGCCAAATGCTTTCACGAACTTGAGGAAAAGTTTGTGGTAAAACGTTCAATAATTCTCTCTCTCATATCATTGGCCTACACCGTTTCCCTATTTGCATCGACTTTATACGAATTTCACGTAACATATTCAAGCGCAAGTGGTTTCTGGAGCACAGATAATATATATTCTTGCGGAATGTTATTTTTCGGAGTGAACTTCACCATCATATGTACGATTTCTAATTATAAAGTCAGTGATATTCTAACGATATGGCGACATAATCAAACCATCCTAACGCTGCAACATCGTATTGTTGGAAACAAGGTATTGCGTCGTATCAGGAAACGTATTTGGGAATGGACTATTTGCGGTGTGTTCTCAATCGTATGTTCTTGCTTTGCTTTCTACTACTGGTGGTCGACGAAGCAGCTAATCCATTTATGTTCGGCCCTAAAGGTATATGCCTGCTCCATGTATACCTTTGGTATAATCGCCGTGTTCGATATTAAAATCGATCTCGTACGAGATTGTTATCGTGAAATCGAAGAACTTTTGAAAAATCATGTCGAAATTACACCTATGGAATTTAGAGCTGTTTATCAAAGCATTATGAGAACCTTACGCACGTGCTATCGGTCATTTAATCTTACCAACGACTATGTAAATCCAGTTCTTGCCCTATACATTGTGACCGTGATATCTCAAGGAACCATTCTTCTCTATGTAGGTATCATAAATATCTTTATATTGGGCAATTTGCGTTCACGGGTCATTTGTTATTTGTTACCCGTTGCTTATTTTATTGCAATAGGCTACTATGCTTGCTACAAATGCGATTGTTATATTTCCCTCGTGAGTGACAATCCCACTTGTACGAGGAAACCTATTAATTTGTGATTTTTTTCAGAACCATAAAATGCTCTCATTTCTTTATGGGTTCCGGCTATCCAAATTAAGTGCACGGCAAAGATATCAAGTAAATATATATATTCTAATTTAATAGTATTATTATCATTATTACGCATTTTCTAAATCAATATCGATTATCATGATGCAAAACCCGCTTCCCAGGTCACAATTCGGGTTTTCTCTCTTCGAACAGAAACCCGTAATCAATCATTGAACTATCACGAGATTTATAACTGAAGTGGAGTTTGTGTTTTGGCCCAAAGTTTATAACACTGCTTACTTAGTAATGTCACTGTAATATTTATCACAATCTGACAAATAATAATTTTAGGTTATGTCGCTTTACAATGCTGTGTTAAAAGTGCAAGATTTTGATAAATGTCTGAATAATGAAACAACTAATTTTAAGGGAAACGTATGTTTTTTTTTTTGGGGACATAACCAGAAATGTCCAACTCGTTTATTCATATTCTCAAATTCATTTCTGTAAGCACTGAGGAATTACCGAGTTGCATGTTTCTGTAATTGCTTCTCTAAGATCTTTATTTTAAATACAGTATTTTTTTGTAATTCGGGTAGACAAGGAAAATTGACAATTTGTTTCTCAACAGATTCCTGCATGAACTCTAAAGTTTCTCTTGTGGTGTTATGCTGTTGAAAATAACCACTCAAAAGCTTCATATCTATGAGGGTTAACAGTTTATCAAAGAAAATTGAACCAAGTAATCCTCTGCGGATGTAAAGGAGTTTCAATATATTGCTGTGGATTCTCAAAATACCAAATTGTCATGAATCTTTCACTCAATGACGTACTAAGGGTAGTTTCTGTTTTAGTTCTACCATAACTTTCAGTAAGTGTGTTATAAATTAAACATTTTGGAAATGTGGCAGTTATTATAATTAACCACTAACATGACAGTTGTAAAATTACGATTATCATTTAGTAAAGCGTTCTCAATCAAATTGTCATATTTATACTTGTAAATTTAATGGATTTCGAGGTAACTGTAAATTTATTTGTTTGGTCTGTTTTCTCCTGTTCAATAAAATCATGGTGGACTATTGCCTTGTGGCCCAAGACACACACCAGCATTACCTTAAACTACAACGGGAACACGTGTGCCTCTTTAGGGCACAATAAATCGATTGATTTCGATTGTCTGTTCTGACCTTGGGTTGGATCGTATTGGAACTACCTAGTTTCATAACTCGTAATTACTGCGAGAATAGATCTAGAAAGCTTAGTCGCAACATCAAGCTAACGTTGTTTCTGTTCATCCGTCAAGATCAGGGGCACAAACTTTGCACGAATCTATCTCACATCCAATCTTTTAGCGAAAACTAACCCAGCTGGTTCTCGATCGATCTAAAATTCTTCGAGTTTTGTTAATTTAACGCCCGTCACTGTTGTCTTTGGCTGTTCGCGTCAGGGGCCATCCGTCATACCTCTTCATTCATCCTTGAACACATTATGCCACTGAAATATTCTATAGCAAATTCATCGAACACTACTTTCACGTCGTAATGTTTCAGTAGCACATTTAGTATTATCATCTCACGAATTGATAGTAAGACCCAGTTTCAGTAACACTCAGTTTCACGCAGTGTTACATTTGGATACCTATTATATGCTCATTAGCTAAATAACAACTATCTCCATCAGCTTGCACTGAACTTAGGCATGTAACCCGAATACTCATGTATCGTGCATGATTTTTAGACAATTATTTAACGGGTGACACCATTACATTTTTATACCTTCCATTAAAAAAAACATATAAGCAATCAATACGTGTTTTAAAAATTTGAATAGCATTATAATCCATTTGTAAACTAACTACAAAATGTTTGTAGATCGAATCTTTCCTCAAAATGGTGTCCATTCAGTATTTTGCGTTGAAAATGTCGAACACCTATGTTATTTCAACTAAGTGGGTAATAACGGTAAGTATGTCATTAGTTAATTGAATATGTCTAAAGAAATTTTATATTCTTATTGTTGGCCAGAGTATTATGAAGTGTAAAAGCTAGCTGGTGCCACAATGTCAAGGTGTTAGAGCTGGAAAATATTGTCATGGAGGTATAGAGTTAATACTTCAACTGGCATAGAAGTTATCACAAAAGAGGACTTCTCTAGTGGTTTCATAAAACATTTATAACAGAAATATAACAGAACTGACAATAGTTTGTTTCTCAAAACCCAAAGGTGGTAATAACATGATCATGTATTTCTGTTGTAATATTAAACTATTTGAGAGTTCTAGATATTGGATTGTTGTGTAAATATATTTGCGATAGTCATTCCATAGGTATGTCGTAAGGTTGATACAGCGTTCTGCGTGTTGACCTATTTTAATTTGACATTCTCTTGTGTGTCCGAACAGTTTTTGTTTACACATTATACTGACGTACCCTAATTATTATTACAACACTAATCAAAGAAGCTTTAATATATGTACATATAAAAGAACCATATTCATACTTAGTATATAGGATCTTTATTTTATTGGTTCTAAGAAGTAATTTATTTCCACGCTGCTTTTGGTTTTGTGACATTGGCAACCGAAATGTATGCCATTTAAGTATGTGAGGTCTGATATTGACTAAATTAATTAGTAACGCGTGAAATTTAACCATCATAAATTACTTCACGTTTCCTTTAACCATACAGTTGCCAGGACACAGTGGCGTACCGATTTCTTCAACACATATATGTGTAGTGTAAGATTAACTTCCGAAATTGTGTTATATGACACGTTAATATTACATGGTCCAAACTCAGAAGAAGTTTATATTACACTCACCCTGGACGTGGAAGCCTTCGTTTTCGTACGTATATTTATAGTATATACTATATATAAAATATATTTCAGGTTACCTACGTTGTATTCACCTACGGACTGTTTGGAATACAAGTGTACGTTTCCTCGCAACTTGACTGAAGCCAGTTTGAAGCAATGTCGATACTCAACAACATATATTCTTCTGAAAACTGCTCCAACAACGAACATACAATAAATATTAGCAAAATATATGTACATATATAAATCGTAAAGCCCAAAACATTTAAAGAAAATAACGGTCACAAAATAATCAGCATTTATTGAGGACAGCCTATGTAAGTGCACTGGAGTGATTGCAGTAAAATGAAGCACTTGTTTCACGGTTATTGTAATAATTCTATTAGTTGCGTTTAAAATATTTAAAATGTTGTTGTTTGTATGTCTTATGTTACGTTTTCTAAGGGTAATTATACTACAAAATAAATCTCACAGCTTAAACGGTTCTGTTTTTTTTATTTTTGTATATTTTTCTGGACAAAGAATTTATTGACTATGGTAGTGAATACTAAAGAGTCAAATCTATTTTTAAATAGATAGTGCAGCTCACGTTTTAAAAGAAGTTTTTATTTTATGGACTATATCCATCCCTTTTTATTTTATACGTATTTGTATAAGGCTATCCTTTTCTACAACGGGAATTGTTGCTATATATTATTTGGTGGCTCTGTTGGTATTAATCATTGTTTCTGTCATTTGCCAATTTCGGTTCATCTTTCTGTGTCACTTGTATTCTCTCAGTTTTTCTTGTCTGCAATTACGTTTTTATCTTCGAACAAATCAGTTTCCATTGCGGAAGGATTATTATATAGTGTGATTTGCTGAAAATAGCGTCACAACAAAAGAAACAAGAACAATGTACTCGATGAATGAGCCGCTCAACAGGGACACACCATTCTAAGATTACCACCGTATTACTGCACCTTAAATACCATCGAAGTATGGATACATGTCAGGGATTATATAAGGCACAATAATACAGGATTTTAAGCTCGAGATATGCTTATTCAGCAAGGATACGACAATGTTTCAGTACAGAATTGGCAATATGACCTCAAAGATGTTATGAAAAGCTAGACAATCAATGTTTATCATAGTGGTTTTATTTTGCTAATATGTTATCAAGTTTAGTTAAAGAAGAAATGTGGAAATTGGACGAGATGCAAGATGAATCCAAAGAATTTTGCAACAATGAACCTCATTCCAGAGCTTTTCCGGTCGCTGTATATGGCTGGTAGTGTATATTCGCTATATTTTACACCGTGGCTTTTCACTGAACAAATTTTTGTATACACTGAGAAAAATTGGGGTAAATTTACACGGTTTTTACATTGCTGATCCTGTAAAATTATGTAATATAACCATA